>PVLD010007250.1:0-93153 GCA_004027595.1 Dinomys branickii | reverse complement strand
CTCACCATGTTACCCAGGCTGGCCTTGAATTTGAGGCAGTCTTCCTGCCTCAGCCTCACCAGTGCTGGGATTAGAGGTGTGCGCCACCACGCCCATCTTGTTCTTTCAACTGTTGCCTAAGACCTCCACAGCAGCAGTACAGGGATGCAAAACTGAGTTCTGCCCCTGGTGTGGCAGGAAGGGAACAAGGTTCAGCAAAAAGACCCATCTGTGAAGCTCCTCCTGTGTGCCAGAAGCTTTTACTCCTCCCTCCCTTCTCCTTTTCCGGCTCTTCCCCTCCCTGCTTCCTTTTGCACAAAGGTCACAGGAAGGAGGCTCAGGTGGGAGAGGATGTCTGTATGATGGGCACCCTGCAGGACGCACATGGCTGTCCCTGGCAGACTCCTCATGCAGCCACTGCTTCCCTATACATGCGTGTACCTGTGTGATGGACTCCTGTGGGTCAGAGGTTCGTGCATGTAAATTCGGAAGGTCCCTTTATCAAGAAAGGCTGTGGCATTTTACAGCATCGACATTTACATCAGTGTCTATTTTTGCACAACCTCGATATCAGAATGTGTTGTCTAACTTTGAGTCTTTGTCAAGTTCTGCTAAGCTGGCATCCTATCTCATCTAAGCTTAACTCACACTTCCTACAGGGAGGGAGGCTGAGCAATACTTCATGAATTTTTTTGTTTATCTTTTTGAAACAAGATCTTACTCTGTAGTTCAAGCTGGCCTTGAATTCACTATGTAGCCTAGGCTGGCCTCAAACTCATGGCCATCGTCCTCCTGCCTCAGCCTCCCAAGTGCTAGGATTATAAGTGTGTGGCACACACGCTGTAATTTCAAAAAATTTAAATGTCGTATTTATTTTCTTTCCAGTTCAAGCTCTCTGACCAATTTTTCTATGAAGATACTTTTTTCTTACTGATTGGCATGGACTTGCTCTATATTCTGAAATTTAGCTGGGTATGAGGGTACATACCTACAGCCCCGGAGATTCAGAAGGATGCACCAGGGGACTGAAAGTTTGAGGCCAGCCTGGGAAACATAACAAGACTGTCACAAAATTTAAAAACTAAAAAATTCAGAGGGTTGAGGTATAGCTCAGCAATAGAGTACTTGTCTAACATAAGCAAGGCCCTGGGTTCAAAAACAAAAAACAAACCAACAACAAAAAACTTATAGCTCATTTTTGTGGTAGAGGTTTGTGACTATTTTTTCCAGGTGATTCATTTGTCTGTTGAATTTGCTTATAGTAAGTGATCAAAATATTTCAATTTTTGATATTGCAATTTATCAAACATTTTTAGTGTTATTACAAAGGCCTTTTCCTCTTTGACATTATTTTGAGAATCTCATATCTCCTAACAATTGTATGATTTTCTTTTCACTTAAATTTTGTTTCGTTATTTTTGTTTTGTTTTGTTTTGTTTTTTGAACCAGGGTCTTGCTCTGTATAAGTTCAGTCTGGCCTTGAACTCATTACGTTGCCCAGGCTGGCCTTGAGTTTGCAGAGATCCTCCTGCCTCAGCCTCCTGAGTGTTGGGATTACAGGTATGTGTGCCATCACACCTGGCTTTATTTAAAGTTTTGAGTCATCTGGAATTGCTTGTGGTAAAGAGTGAGTTGTGAACCCAGCCTCCGAGTGGCTCTTCAATTGTTGCAGGTCTCCTTTTCTGCGATGTGACCTTTATCCTGACTGCTTCTGTCTTCCTGCCTGGCCTCGGCTCTGTTCCTGGCCTCTCCTCTACTTGCCCTGCCTACTGTGTGCCTGGCACCTTCACCCATTTGGTCCAGCCCATAACAAAGTGGGGCAAGTGGCACTACCCAGATCCTGGCTTTGCTATTCCATGTGCACACCTTCCTGAGGTGGTCTCCTGACCCAGGGCACCTGACAGGCTCCATCCCAACGCACCAGGCACAAGGTGCAACCAGTTCTTTCTCTCCATCACGTAGTGACAGTGAGTGGCACGTGGGCTCTGAGCTGGACTCCCGCTTCCTCCACAGGAAGTGGTGGCCCCATGGGAACTCAGCTCATCTGGGCCTCAGGTTTCCTGGCTACACTTGGTGATGACAGCAAGACCTACACTGTGTCCAGAGGACTCGATTCTGTGACCAAGGCACCATCATGGTGGGCCAGCTGCCCTCACTAGTCTCGAGGTGAATGATATCCCTTCCTTTGGCTACAGCTTGGCAAGAAACAGCCCCCCATGCACATAGCACTCCACGGCAAGTCCCCAGGAAGACAGCTGGGCACAGAGGACACGGGCTGGTCACCTGCACCATCCAGCACCCTGAGGAGCCCAAAGTCACCATCAATACTGTCTCTCCTTCTGGGTGCCACAGTTCCCAGGCAGGAACACCAAGTGACCCTTGGCCTCAGGGGCTGTTAAATAAAATGCTGCGCCTCCCCAGGCTTCTGACAGGAGGGGCCAGCTGGGGGTGGGGTGAATCAGAACTTTCTAACCACCTAAACAGCGGTGCCCAAGAGGCAGGCGATGAGAGCAGGGGAGACGGTGGGTGGGAGGGCACACGCCATCTTCCACACCTGTCCCCTTCTGTACATCTGCCCCCAGCTGTGACGGGGCAGGTAAGAACACCCAGCCACAGGGTGAGAAGGGCTACCAGGACAGGCGTGAAAGACCTTCACCCACTGTCAAGACCAGTGGTGTCTTGACAAGAGCAGGGCAGGAAGGTCAGACAGGACAATCTCGGGGCTTCTCAGAGAGTTAAAGGAATGCTCTCTCCACTGCCGGGCACTACCCAGCCCCTCACAGACTTGTCTCCAGTTATAGGTGAGTGTGCCAGGCTTCGCCACACCCAGAGAGCATGAAAACCACTCCCACATCAGTCACCACGGCCCTCCCAGAAGGGGCAGTGGGACTGATGGCCTCCTCCCTGGGGGAGGGCACGATGGCCCACAGCCCACAGGGAGGCAGAGCGAACCACAACCTCAAGCCGGCCTGCACCCCCAGGAGAGTGGCTGAGGCCAGAGGACAAGAACAAGTGCTGGCAAAGAGGAGGGGAAACGGGGTCACACATTGTCCCTGGAGTGAAGTGTGGGTCTGGCCCGTGGTAGGTGCACATTGACATTCACAAGCGGACCACAGTCAGCAACAGAAGAGCCGTTCGCAGGATTCCTTCGACTCACAGGGAAACGGTCCCATTCCACACACCGAGCCTAGCTTGGAGTTTTTTCCTGTTTCCTCCTGTTCCTGAGTTTTGGAGCAGGCGCAAAGTGGCAGTGACGGCAGTACAGCTTGCAAGGGCTTTATGGGTGAACTCAGCCCCAGCACGGAGGTCATCCGTAGGCAGGGACACTGAGACCAGAGGGACTGTGCGCCCCACAGCCTCTCAGCTGGGTTCGACCCCAGGCCAGGGGCCCTCCTGCTGAGTTCTGGGGGCTGCAGGGTGTGCACCGGACACTGTAAGTGCAGGGAGGGGGCGCTGACGACAGTCACACACGGCGTGGGGGTGGTAGGAGTTGTGAGGTGGGGTCCTGGAAGCCTGGGGTGTGGAGGAAAGGACAAAATCCTTCTCTAGGGAGGAGCTGTCACAAGATCTCAGATGAGGGGGGCCAGGCAATATCAAACAGCGAGCAGGACATGAGCCCTGCATGCCTGAGCACACGGCCTAGGGCCCTGGGCACAGGGAGACAGCTGTAAGGGTCACAGCTGCGACCTGGAGCCAGGGGCACTGCCCTGGCCCCACCAGCCTCTGTCTCCCCTTGCCATTTCTCCCATTTTATTCCTCTGAGCCGCGGAGGTGGCCAGAGGGGGAGCTGGAACTACATCCCCTCCCCACCCCCAGGCCTCCTCTGGGCCTCTCCCCCTTCCCCCAGCTCTGGTTTCCATGACAGCATCTGGCAGCGAGGCCTCCTCTCTGGAGAGCTGGCAGGGATGCCACGCAGGAGACAGATGCAGAACCAGTGCGAGGGAGAGCATGCTCACTCGCGGGTGCCACCATGACTTCACTTCCAACACTGAGTCAGGCAGGATCCTGTCGTCCTCCCACCTGACATGTATGGAGACTGAGGCGTGGAGAGGGGATGGGACATATGCGGTTGCACAGCCAGGTGCAAAGCAGGGTTCAAACTCTCCTCCCTGTAAGTCCCAGGACGAGGTACTGGGGATGGAACACAGGGCCTTGAGCATGCTCTCCCACTGAGCTACCTCGTCAGCCTTTCTTCTCCTTCTTTTTTTAGTCTTAAGACAACTAAGTTGCCCAAGACTGGCCTTGAAGTTGAGACCCTTCTGCCTCAGCCAGCTAAGTAGCTGGGCCACTATACCAGGCAGGCCCAGACCTTTGTCCCTGTGCCACGCATCCCTCAGCGAGGGCTCAGCTGTTGGTGCTGAGCTCCCGCCCTCACTGTGGGCCCCTGGGTGAGTCTCTCCACCTCTCCAAGACTCTACTAACTGGGAGAAAGGTCAGCTCCTCCATCTCCAACCAGAAAGACCCAGTCCAGGGCCCCTGCATGGAGAAGAGCCAGGGGTTCCCAAAGCCCACTAGGTGCACCACACACGGAGCTGCCCCTGTGCCCTGGGCACCCTGCTCCTATTGACAGCTCCCGCCTACCCTGCAGCCTCCAGGTATCCAGAGGAAGGCAAATGACAGTCTTCCTGTCACAGGTTGGCACCCATGGCCCCTGTGGGCCTCTGAGGAGCAGAGACCCCCCAGGATGCTCAGTCCCACCTGTGACGGCCACCTGGGCATTGCTCCCCTACATCCCCTCCACACTGATACCAGTCTCTGTGGAGTCACATGGTCACCACACTTCCCTCCCACCCTGTGGACAAGGGGTGACCAAAATATACCATGAGGTTTATTACAGTAAAGAACACAGTGCCACGAATCCCTCTCAAAATACTCCCCTTAAACTGAACACACTGATCCCACCGTTCTCACCATTTCCTGAAGCAATTCTGGAAGTCCTCTTTCACGAGGGTCTTCACCAAGTATGATAAAACACATATAGCGAATGCTACACCACATGCCATCCAACAGAAAGGGTTTCTGGTGAAGCAGATGCTGGCTGAACCACATGGGCTCCATCCTGAAAGGCAACTGTGACCGGCAGAGCAGAGGACACAGAGGCCAGGCAGGAAGGGGAGGGGCATCTCCCCATCTCCTCTTTCTTTGGTTTTCAACAGCTTTATGAAGGTGTAAATCGTATACCACAACTCTTACCCACTTCATTATGTGAATTTATCACCATAAACAATCCTTGTCTTCCATGTGCCACACAGGGACACATGAAGTCTGTGGCAGGAAGAGTGTGTGGTGGGCACAGAACAGGTGCCCTGAGGTAGTGGGGGCTCCACATATGGATGGGGCCAGTGTCCAGGCAGCGGGACCCAGCCAGGAGTCCACTCTGCGCCTGCCAACCTCAGAAGAAGTTCACAGAGGCCAGGAGAATCAGGTCCCAGAGCCAGCACTGCCACTCACACCAAGCATGGCCCCAGGCAGACGAGAACCTGTCTGCTCCTGCTTCCATGGCAATGACCAGCTTACAGGATCCTGAGTTACTTTAGCTCCCAGTTTCAGAGGTTTTGATCTAGAGTTCTTTGTTCTTTTGGGGGGTGACACAGCACAGCACAGCACATCATGCTAGGAACAGATGGCACAGGTGACCAAGAAGCCCCTGGTTACCTCACTTCCTGCCAACAGGCCCCACCTCTCCAAGGTTCCACCAGATCCTAGCAACACCCAGGCTGGGCACCAAGGCTTTTGGGGGAGACTTGTCCAAGCCGAGGGGCTCCTGTAAGGCCACACCTACTCCTCTGGCTCTTGAGGCCCAGCCACCCCAAAACAGGTGGAGCACATGGCTAGGGGTCTGGCTCACTTTGAACGTGGCTCCTCCATTTGCGGCTGTGTGAGATCCCAAACTCTCTGAGCTCCCCACTTCTCGAAAAGCCACAGATGCTCACAGCCTTACAAGTAACACAGTGAACACAATGTGCTTCACGCCGAGGCCAGGGTGTAGTGGAAGCTGGCATCTGTGTCAGCACCAGGCCCTAGGGCAGACCAGGCCTGGAAGACACAAACCCACAGCCACACAAGCTCAGGTCCACTCCAAACTGCAGTGGCTCCAAAGTCATGTTCAGGGCACAGCTCTGCGCCCTGTATCAGGAGCACCCACCGTTAGAAATCCAAGCACCTGCCATTTCTGGTACCTAGTCGGGGACACAGAAGGGAGGGTCCACACTCAGCTTACTGCGGAGGGAGGGGACAGATAAAAGTGACCTGAGATGCCATGTGAAGAGTCCTCAGGACAGGCTGAGCCTGAGCACAGCCAAACACTCTCAGGCAATCAGTCTCCCACCCCAAAGGCCTTGGTGACATGGTGGGAAGGGGCCCGAGCAGCTTGTTCCAAACCCCGGCATGATCACACTGGGTGTGTGACTTTGGGCCATCACCAAGCCTCTCTGAGCCTCCTGAAGCCCTGTGCTTCTCCTTTCGGGATCACTGCAGCTGGATATGCTGTTGCTCTCCTGCAGGGCAGCAGCCCTGTCTGACCGCGCACTGTAGTGTCTGCAGCACACAGCAAGTTCACAACACCCACAGGCAGCCTCCAACTCCTTTTCCCTTGCTGCTGCCCCCACTCAGGTTTGCACTGCAGGATGCAGCTCAGCCCCAGAACTTAGGGCCACAGGGCTAAGTGTGTATATGACAGGGGAGCTCAGGCCTGTGCCTGACCCCAGGGTGAGCTCCGGGCCAGCGTGTGTCAGCCCATCGCTGGCTGTGGCAAAGGAAGCAGGGCCTGGGGAATGGGCAGGGAAGCCATGCACCTTCTCCAGCGGGATCTGGTGTGACAGTAGGGAGAGAGACATCGGGAAGTCCAGGCCCTTTGTCTGGGGCTCCCTGGCCACCCCCTCCCACCCACTCCAGTGTGTCTACCGCCACTGCTAGCCTCAGTTTCCCCAGCTGTAATGTGGCCATTTTCACACCTATCTCACAGGGTCCTCATGAACATACACCTGGTTGTGGGGTCCCTGTGGGGCAGTTCCTTTCCTCAACAGCTGGCTGGGGGGTGGGAAAGGCCAGAGATCCTGTCTCTTGTAACCCCATCTGGCTCTGGGAAGCAGTGGGCCCCAGAACCCTGGGCTGCTCACCTGTTTGTCCCTGCTCCCCCAGGAAGGAGAGGAAGCTGCTTCTGACCCCCAAAACACAGGAGACAGGAGCTTTGCTGCCTTAGGACCCCTGGCCATTGTCCACTTTCCAATTCACTCCTCTCCAGGGCCCCAGAGGTGCCACAGTCTCTGGGTGCATCTGGGAGATGAAATGGGAAGTGGAACTGAGCCCTGCCCTGCTTGCATAGGGGCAGGGAGCCGGCCAGGTCCACCTCAGTGTCAGCAAGCTGGCAGGTCCCCTCCACTCTGGGTGGCAGCGGTGACATCTGGCTCTCCAGTGGCCTCACTGTTTGTCTTAATTCTGCACTGAACAGAGGGTGGCTGGCAAGGGGCCAGGCCCTTCAAGCTCCAGTGGAAGCAAGCAGGGGAGGGAACCCCGGCAGCCTTGTGTGCCTGACCCAATAATGGAGCTTCTCGGGCCGCGGCCAAGCTCACCGTAAGGTGCTGTGAAAGGCAATCGATAAACAGCTAACAAATACTTATTGAGCTCCTGAAACCACAGGGAAGAGAACTCACCTTGCCTGGGGTTTCTACCATTTCCAAATGCCGCAGACATCACTGAGTTGCAAAAGCCACGCAGGGCAGACAGACACTGGTCTGGTGGCTGGACGGTGCCAACACAGCAAGACACCCTTATCACCTCCATTCTCCAGTAAGCATTTATTCTGCACCTACTGTGTGTGGGTAGGCACTGCTGGGTCTCAAAGCTGGTGGGGCTGTGCAGACAATCACATGGAGGTGGCCAGATTTTTGGGGGGGTGGGGGTGATCAGCTTAAAACAAGTGGCTCGGGCAGGTCTCTGACAAGGTACACTTGGATCCCAGTGATAAAAAAGCATTCGCTTTCGTGAGGTCCGGAGAGGCCCCCAGCCACACAGCCAGATGGGTGCTTTACAGAGAAGGAAACTGAGGCCAAAGATGTGTGTCCACTGTGGGTGTCAGGATTTGAGCTCAGGTCAAGACTCTGACATTTGGTCAGTGGTCACCAAAGCCACTGTCCCTGGGTTCTGCCCACTCACAAGAACCCTGTTTTAGGAGCCAGGTCTGTGGGCCTCTGACAGCTGGCAGGTCCCCAATGCAAAGGTCACTGGATGTTAGTGACCAAGCCCAACAGAGTTCAAGCTTAAAAAAACCCATGGGATGAGGAAGGATCCTAACAAAAGGAAACCCAGCTCCTCAGGGGAAAAGAAACCCCAGGTTCTTTCCTTAGCCATTTTCTGTCCTCAACACTCAAGCCTTACTGGACTTGCTTATAAGCAATTTCAAGTACGGATTCTGTTCCAAGCTTCATGACTCACTTGAAACTCATCACAGTCTTGGATGTGAACACTGGCATGCACCACAGAGGGCTGGGCCATGGCCTGGGCAAGGTGACACATCCTTGGGGTCAACCCACTACACACAGGGAGGCGTGTGCTGGGGCCGAACTGTGTTAACAGCCATAGGCTGGGGTGAGAGCACGGGCATCTAAGCACAGCTGGGCATGGGCAAGCCAGATGCTCCCGGGGCACACGCTGTTGAGCTGGGCTGCTGCGAGGTGAGGTCCCACATCCTTCTGTGCCCTGCTGGAGACATTATAAGTGGTGTGCTCCAGTATACTGCACAATCAAACATGGTTTCCCCCCTTCAGTAATAACTGAAATAGCCCACTGTAACTTTCTTACTTGTGTTTTGAGATAGGATTAGTGTTTTGGTTTGGGCTTTTTCTTTTTTTTTTTTTTTTTATACTGGGAATTGAACTCTTGACCTCACACTTGCCAGGCAGTTGTTTTTTGGTTTTGGTTTTTGGTTTTTGGTTTTTTTTTTTTTTAGATGGTATTAATGCATAGTCCAGGCTGGCTTGAAATCACTGTGCAGCTTACACTGACCTCAAACTCACAGTGGTCATCCTGCCTCAGCCTCCTGAGTGTTGGGGTTATATGTGTGCACCACCATGCTCAGCTTTTCATTTTTTTATTTTATTTTATTTTATTTTTTTTTTGCGGTACTGGGGATCGAGCTCAGGACCCTGCACTTGCTAGGCAAGCGCTTATTCCACTGAGCTATATCCCCAGCCAAGCTTTTCATTTTTTAAAACAAAACTTTTTGACTTTTTTTTTGTAATAACACTTTGCTTAAGACACAAACACAGTACAGCTGAAAAAATATTTTTCTCATATCCTTATTCTAGAATAAAGTATTTTCCTGTTTAATTTCTTTAAACTTTCTTGTTAAAATCTAAGACACACAGCTGCTGAGGTTGCACAGGTCGGGATCATCCATGTCCCTGTCTTCCAGCTGCACATCTTGTCCCCTGGAAGGTCCTCAAGGGCAGTGACATGCGTGGGGCATCCCCTCCTGTGGTGACACTGCCCTCTCAGCTCCAGTGTCATCCTGCAGTCCCATCGTGTACCCGCAGCCCCAGGGGCCAGAGTGTCCATGTGTAGCATGTAAGGGTACTGTCATGAGTCCCAACAGGGTGGAGGCATCGAGACCAAGAGAGCTTGGTGGCTTTCTCAGCACACACAATGGAGGGCAGTGGAGCCAAATCCAAACCTGGGTCCCCAGGTCCTGAACCTGAGCTCTGCATTTCAAGCTGAATTCAGATATCTGGGGTTTCCTATGTGACTGCATTTATCCTTGTCTTGAGAGAGATGGTGACAGTCTGACCTCAGCACAAGTCATGCCACTGCCCCAAATTACTCTGTAGGCCTCCTGGGAGGCCGGAGCTGAGTGCTGTCCCAAGGGCCCCATGCACCACCAGGGAGGGTGACCTCTGTGCAAGGGAACAAGGTCAAGCTTCCCTTTTAGGCCCTGGACCAGGTCCCCTGGGGGATGGCCCTGGCACTGCGTCCCCTGTAGTGCCAAGCAGGGGTCAGCAGCATGGTCTCTAGTGGTGATCAGTGAGTTCCCAGGAACAGAGGAAGGCCAGTGAGCAGAGAAAAGTGGCCCTACTGAAGCCACAAGGGAGTGGACAGTGCCTGGAGAGGCTGATACCTCTGCAGGGGGCAGAACCACACAGCACACAAATGCTCCTGGGACCACTTGCCAGGTCCCCTCTCCCAGCACCTGCTGTGCCTGCAGGGACCACATGGAAGGCTGCTGCTGCCTGTCCACCTGCCTGCTGCTTCCAGCTGGATGTAGCCCCAGGCAGGCAGAGGACAGTGTCCTCCCCAGATCTCTGAGGGCTCCCTGCACACTGGTTCCATCTGTCTTTCTCCAGTTCCCCAGAATACCCCTTCCCACACCCTTCTAACCTTTGAGCTAGAATGAGTCACTCCTGCTCACAGACAACTTGGGCGTGACCCGACCTTGATCAGTTCCCCAAACCAAGAAGTGCACCCAAGGTAACATCCCTAATCCAACCCTTCTTAGCCAGCTCTGGCACAGGTCCTATTGCCTGTCACCACCCTGTGTAGCTGTTAGCTTCTAGATCAGCCCAGGACCAACAGACGCCAAAGCTGCTACGGGGTCCCCAAGACAAAGAATGATCAGGGGCGCAGAGGAAGAGGGGGATTGAAGAAGGAGGGAAGATTGCATAACAGAATGGGTAATGGGATGGAGACCATAGTTCAGTATGTACAAAGAAAACCAAATCAGCCTTTATCTTACATCCAAACCCAAAGCAGGTTAAAGAGCGATCACCTAGCGTGAACTGGAAGATAACTAGAAACCCTGACTTTCCTACTCTGAGTACTGGGGCCATTGGTGACTGGCTGATAGCGTTGTTACAAGGTGTAGAGAGACAGTCCAAGGTAGGACAGTGGCTGGCTCTTTTAATAAGAGGATTGAGGGAAGATTCTAGGGAGAAATTTGCCCAGATCTAGCTTCCCCTGGGAAGGAGCAAACTGGCAGGAGGGGGACTGGCCCACAGGTCACAATGTGGGATCACAGGAAAACTGAGAATGTGACAGGAGAAGGAATTGAGACAGAAATGAATGCTTGAGGAAGTCAGGTTCCCCAATCTAGGGCCACCAGGGACTAGCCACCACTCACAGACAGCTGTCTGCAGCAGCAGCGGCAGCAATTCTAGAAGGAGGAGGAGGAGTCAAACATGGGTCACACGGGTCACAGGCACCCACACAGTGGCTCCTTCATCGAGGATCCCTGGCGGGCAGAACCTCTACCTGGCACCCACTGCCAGCCTCTCCCAATGGCACTCGGGGTCTCTGCACTTCTCACTGTCCCAGCTCCTCCTTGGCCTTGCTGAGACTGGCTTCCCACCCACTCTCCACCTCCACGCGCACCCACAGGGCCCCTAGCTGAGCTCTGCCAGACACTCAAGGGAGAACAATTTCTAGCTTATGCAACTGCTTCCAAAGAACAGGACTCGGGGGCCCTGTGCACCATTTTTCATGGGGCCAGCATAACCTTGACACCAAAGCTTGACAAGGACACATGAAAAGGAAATCACCAGGGAAGTTCACCCATGAACTGCTATTAAAATCCTAAACAAAGAGCCTAGCAGATGCAATCCGGTGATGCAGATACCACAGGACGATGCAAGCTGGGTTCATTCCAGAGATGTAAAAATCAGGGTCATGCATGAGGTTAACCGATTGAAAAAGTCATGTGACCATCTGGGAAGAGGTGGAAACATCATCTGTTAAAACTCAACTCTACTGTTTATCACTAAACAGAAAAATACTCAGCTAACAGGGAACAGAAAGAACTTCTTTATCTAACAGTTATCTACCAAAAACCTAGAGTAGAATTATACTTAATAATCAAATATGAGCAGCTCCTCCACACCAGTTGTGAAAGGTAAGACGCTTACCATCACCTCTTCAGTTCACCATTGTTCTAAGGTCTTGGTAGGGTAATAATGCAAGGACAAATGAAGGAGCAAAAGAATTAGGAAACACCACTGTTATCTGCACCTCTTACAACCGTGTATGTAGTCTTGTCATAAGAATCAACAAATACATTTTTAGAAGAGATTTTTGGCAAAATTTCTGAAAACAAAATCAATACACAAAATGCAAACATTTTCCCAAGTAACCAACAGAATATCAATTTAAAGCTAGGCATGGTGGTACACACCTTTAATCCCAGCACTTGGGAGGCTGAGGCAGTAGGATCAAGGCTAGCCTGGGCTACCTAGTGAGTTTTAAGCCAGCATGAACTACATAGCAAGCCCCTATCTCACATGAAAATAACTTAAATATATATGCATAAATACACATGCACACACATACAGTAGCATACAAAATATCTAATAACTAGAGACAAAGCTAACAAAAGATGTTATTACAGTCATTAAAAACTCCTTGAATCATGAAGATACTATGTTCATGGAAGGCTAAATACTATACCTCCCATCCTGTAGAGGGCGACCGAGAGCTCATAGTAATAACCAGGACTTGGAAATCACAGCAGCCTGGCTTCACAAACCACCTTTTGCTGCTGCTGAATTCTGTGGTTCTGGGTAACCTATCAACCTGTCTGAGCCTCAGTTTCCTCATCTGTAAAACAAAAATAGTGATTTCTGCCTAGTCTTTGGGAATGAATGGTTATGGAAACACTTCGTAGAGTGCTGAATAAATATTAGGCATTCTTATGACTGATGCTACTACCTTCCTTGGGTCTGGAAGTAGGAAAAAAGCTATGTCTCCCAGATTAGGACAGATTAGTCTTTGTTGCCACCAGGACAGTGCATATCCTAGGTAGAACCTGCCACCATTCAGTTCTCATAGCAACCCATAAGGTGAATACCATGTTGGCCCCACTTAAGAGATAGGAAAACTGCAGTACTCAGCTCTCAGGTGTCCCTCATGCACAAATCCCTGTGGGCCACCCTGCCCCCCAGGTGGTGGGGCCTCCGAATAAGACAGATGTGGTCCCTGCTTTCATAGAGTTGATATTCTAGTTGGGAAGACAGTAAAAAATTATCTCTCCACTAACAAGCTGGAAGAACTGAGATTCAAACTCAGGTGTACTGGAAGTCAGAGTCTACATTTTCAACTCAGGCCAGGAGGAGTCTTCCCCAACCCCTTCTGCGCCGGGAGCTGCTGGAAAGCAGTGGTTTCTAACACACTTCTGTGGGCAGCAACAAGTTTAGAGGGACCACACAGGGCACGTTGCAGCACACAGCAGGCACTGCCAGCTTCTGTCCTGGCCTTGTGACACTTACAGGACTGAGAGAGGACTATGGGGTGGGTGAGGTGTGTGTGTGGGTGTGTGTGTAGCATCCTGCTCCTCTCCCCTGCATCAGTGGTATTGTTCAAGAAAAGTGTGTGCCCGAGTCCCCTGCCACCATTAATGGCAGAAGTGAGTCACTTATAAATAAGATATGGGAGCTTTATTCTAATTACATCCTGAGATTCAGAAATGCTCCTGGGCTTTGTGAGAGGAAGGGCAGCAGGTGACCAGGGCTTGAATGATCTTCTGCCAGGTATGGCTTTCAGATAAAACATCTTGGATCAGGAGCAATTACAGCTCATGCCTGGCCTGAATGCTAACGAGAATCACTTACAATCACATGTAATTCTTTGCCATTTATGTGATCTTCCCCCTCTTTCTTTTCTCTGCCTGTCCATCTCGCCTTAATCCTGAGAAGCAGACACAGTTATGATTAATGGCCATTTTGCAAATGAGCAAATGGAAGCCCACCGTCACTCCATTCTTCGCTTCAAGTGGGGAAAAAAGAAGATTCAGAACTCAGGATGAATCTTCCTTGGCTGAAAACAACAAATCCCTCCAGCCAGTGGCAGATCCAAGCTGCCAGGCTGATGAGTCCTGTTGGGAGAGCTCTGGGGTCATCTTGCAAAATGCATTTCAGACCTGTCACCTTCAAGTCCACAGCCATCAAGACATGCTGGCTGGTCCCTGGGGGACCCAAGAAAGGACCAGGCAGCTCAAATTCGGGCGGGGATCCAGGAAGCCTTTTTTCCACTGCATACCCCAGAGTTTCACAGAAGCCTGCTCCAGCCTCCCTGACTGCTCTTTTGACATTTAGAAAACATCTCTTTGGAAACTGTCCCAAATCTGGCCCCCTCTGAACCAAGCCAGAGCTGGAAGTCTTCTCTGTAGCATGAAGGAGGCCAGTGATGAGCACGGCACTGCCCAGCCCTCCCGGGAGCCTGGCAAAGGCCAGAAGCCTGCACTGAAGCTTCTGCTCTTGGGCTTCTTAGTCTGTGACCTCAGGAGGCTGTTGGGACAGATGGCAGCTCACTAGACCTACTCCACTTTGCGAGTTGTTGTTGGTAGGGGTGCCGGACCTCAGCAGCACCAGAAACAACAACCACACTGCAGTAGCACTTTATGTGTCACATGTTCCGTGTCAGGACCTTGCACACATGAGCACACTCACATCCCTCACCAGCTCAGGGAGGAAGGTGCAATGAATGCCCCCATCCTACCTGGGGGGGGGGGGTACAGCAATTTGCCCAAGGACACACAGCTCAGGTGACAGCACTGGGATCTGAACCCAGACCATTGAGCTCCAGAACCCATCTGCTCGACACTCATGGAAAGAGTGCAGCAGGAATCCCAAGTGTCTGCTCCTTTGGGACCACTCCCAGGCCAGGGTCGCCCAGACTTCTCTGGTCAGCAGCACCAGCCTCCACCATCAATAAAATTGTGGACTGGGAGCACTGTGCCTTCAGGATTCTGCCACACCTGAAATGGCACCAGTTGTCCCCTGGTGTTCCCCCACCCCTCAGCCAGAAGCCTGGTGTGTGAGGGTCCCTCACAGCAGGGCACCTGTATGGGTTGTCAGGGGTTCCCTGGGCTCACACTCCTCAGCAGGGGACCAAGGATTCCCTGGGACCCATCTACTGGAGACCTGCTATCTGCCAATCCTCTTTGCGTCCAACCACAAGTACAAAGGGATCTAAACTAAGGTCTCCTCTGCTGGCCCAGCGTCACCGCCAATCCAAGACTCAAGCAAGAGTGGTTTTCAAACCCCAGCTCTGCCACAGCTGGATTGGCTGGTTGATCCCAGGGAGTTCCTGGCCTCCAGAGCCTCAGTTACCACCAGCTCTTGGGTGAGAGTAAAGGACTCACCTTCCTGGGCTACTGCTCTGGGACATGGGACAGTGCGCAGGGCTCTCTGCCTCCTCTCTCCCTGCCTTGGCCTCCAGGAACACAGCCAGGAAGGGGATCCTCCTCTGACCCCCTCTCTCTGACGCTGCACCCCACTTGTGCCCCACAATACCCGCCCCACCGCGTGGCACCGGCTCCCCAAGCCTCTCTCTACCCGGCGGTGGCAACGCGGGACCACGAGCCACCGGACTCAGCCAGCTTCCCGGCCGCTGGGTGGGCGGTGGGGGCCCTCTGCCTGGGGAGACCAACCCTCCCTGAGCGCTCACAGTAAGCTCCAGGCTGGCGGATCCGGACAGGCGAGGGGGTTGGGGACTCAGCAGGGGGGCCGGGACTGGGGTCAGCCCATGGGGAAGGCGGCGGCCGGGGCCGAATTGCTCCTTGGGTCCTCTCGGGTTGGAGTGGGTAGTTCGGGGTTTTCACCCCAGGTCCCGGGCCAGACGGCTCCCCGCATGCGGACGCACAGCGCAGTCCAAACCCGGCTCCTGCCCCGCCCGCGCTCCCGGCGCCGAGTCTGTGTCCTCCCGTGGGCGCAGGCAAGCAGACCCCGGAGGAAGTCATTGGTCATGAGACCCCGTCCCCAGCCACAGGTGTCTGTGTCTCGACCCCGCCCGCCGCTGCGTCGCCGGGCTCTGGCGAGCGCCCCTCGTGTCGCCGACGCGGGGTCCCCTGCGCCCTGCGGAGATCCGCGATCCCGCTGTCCCACCCGCCTGATACCTGGGTCCATGCCCGACTCACCCGCGTCGGCTCTGGGGAAAGTTTGGTGCGTGGAGCTCTGTGCTCTGTGCGCGGTGCTGGGTGCGCTGCACTCGGTGGGGGCGGGGCGCGGGGGCGGGGGGCGGGGCACGGGGCGGGGCGGCCGGAGCACTGCGCCCCGCACCCCTGGCTCCCCGCCCGCGGCCTCTGCCCAGTCCGCACCAGAGCGGGGGTGCGCGGTGAGGTGGGGACGGAAAGGGTGAGATTCTGGCAGGGGCAACGTACACCGACCGGGTTGGTGACAGCTAGACAGAGGGGGGCCCCCTGCACTGACCCCAGGCCTAGAACCGTACACCTTCTCCTGTTTCTTCCTGGGCCCTGATGAATGAGGATCACTCGCTGCACCCCAGACCGAGTTCCAGTTTCCAAAACGCGGATGTCCGATGCGTCCCTGTGCCACCTCGGGGTGGGAGCGGGGCGTATGCAGCAGGACCCTGGGAGGGAACCTCTGCCCCCCAACCCCCCACCCCGAAGATGGAGGATTTGCCTTGCCTGCTTCCAGAGCTGGGACAGAGGTGATGTTTCGCTATTCCTCACAGCCAGGAAACCCTTCTGTGAACCTCTAAACAGTGAGGCTCCAGATGGCCCCCCAGCACTTCAGCAGGGGTGCCCAAGCTCAGAGGAAGGAGGGCCTGATGGCGTGGGGTGGACATCTCGGGGTACTTAGCTCCCCCCACAACCCATGTGCAGTGGTTCTGGGGGGTCACACAGTGGCGGCATGGCTGCGTGGTGGGAGGGGAGCCCTTCCCGGTGCTCAGAGTCCGTGCCCATAGGATGGGGGTTCATACAAACATTGCCTGAGCTTCAGGAGCTTCCTTGCCTGGTCCTCAGATCACCCTGCGTGACAGGGAGGATCATTACCCCTACCGTGCAGATGAGACAAGCAGATACAGTGAGGTTATACACAGAAGACCTGAGAGCACACGCCAAGGAACCTTCTTGAGGCCCAAGGTCACATCATAACCACCTTCTCTGGGCATGCTGCCGAGAAGCTCCATGATGTCATCTACATAAAGGGCTCAGTACCTGCTGCAACGGTCCCCCCTAGACAGCCTGTCTGCTGGGCAGATCAGAGGGCCGTTAGCAATGCCCCAATCCTGACTGCAGCCAACATGGCTGGGCACCAACCCCACCCGCTATAGTCAGAGCAGCCAGGATCCCCCTTTGCTTCTGGCCAGCACAACCCAGGATCCAGGGCTCCTCCCAATGCACAGCACCCTTCTACTCACTCCCTGGCCATTCTCCAGGGCTTCCCGCTTTACCCTTTGGAAGGAGTTAGCACCCAGGTCACACCTATTAGAAACTACAGGAAAGACGCTTCCTGCCATGGTCGTAGGGTTTATAGTGGGGTGAAGGGATCCTCCAGACAGCTGGCTCTACTTCCACCCCAGCTCACTCTCCTTCCTACAACGCAGCGAAGGATGGATCGCTTGGGATTCCTCTTCAAAGTTTCATTTCCAGGGTCAGATTTAGGCCTGCTAAACCCAGCATTTTTAGAAAAGTTAGCATTTTAGAAACAGCATGCCAGGCATTATTTAAACCTCCAGGGACCAGGGTATGTGTTATTGGGTTGTGGCCTTTGGAACAGACATATCATGAAGTAACCCCAGCTATATGGGATGGTGGCAGTAGGGTACAACCAACTAACCATACACGGTCAACAGGAGAAAGACAGCAGCTCTGTCCTGAAGGCCCTGCGTGAAGTTCCACTTTGGGCCCACTTCCTAAAATTTTCAGCTCAAAATCCCTTTTGGCCAAAGCTGGGTTTGTGCTGGTTCATTTTACAACTAGAGAATCCCTACCAACACCCTTAACAAAACTGGCATTGCAGTTTTTATCTTATCTGGGAAAACCCACCGCCCAAGGTCAAACAGGAAGCCAGGCTTTGGCACTGAGTGACACCCTCAGCCTTTTCTAAAAATTTGTTTTGAGACAGAGTCCTACCAAGTCTCAGAGTTTTCCAGGCTGGTCTTAAACTTGAGATTCTCTTGCCTCAGTCTCTGAGAGTGTTGGGATGACAGGTGTGCCCCTCCATGCCTGGCTTAGTGGCTATTCCTTCGGTTGCAGGTAACATGAACCTAATGATAACTAGCTTCATCCAAAAAGAATTCCTGAGCTAAAATGTTTAGAAGGCAGGTCTGGATTCAGGGCAACCCATTCCAGAGGCTCAGAGGAAGTCTCCATGAATCCGTTGCCCTCTGTCTCTTGATTGTTTTCTCTTGTGTCCATCTTGTCTGCAGGCCCAGTTGCTCCATAGGAAGGCTGGAATGGCTGAGGGGTAAAGAGATGACCTCCTTCCCAATGCTTCCGGCAGAAATCTCAGGCTGACTGCTATTGGTCAGGCCTGGGTCATATGCCAGTCTTGAAACAATTATGGCCCTCTGATTGGCCACACCTGAGTCACATGACCAGGCCTGGACTAGGGGGTGGGGCCAGGCACTGAAACTGGTGCCTCTGGTGAGGTCAGTGGGACTGATGCTGGACAGGCAAGAGGAGGGCCGTTCTTTCCCAGAGGGGCTTTTATTTGGGTTAGATAAACTCCCTGTGCAAAGTGCATGGCCCAGTGCTTGGCTCTGGTAAGCGCTTGCTAATTGAGTCATCTCCCTTCCTTCCTCCTCTGGAAATAGGAATCAGTGTTCACCAAAGCCAGGACAATTACTTCCTTGTTCATATGGGGAAACTGAGGAAGGTGCAGACAGGAGAAAGGACTTGCCAAGAGACAGTGAGGACTTGTCAAGAACTTGTCCTGGCTAATAAGCCACAGAGCCTACATCCCTGACTGTGAAACAACCCCTCTGAAAGGGTGTGCTGATTACTTTTAGTTCCCCACTGACCAAGAGCCCTGTCTTTGCTCAGGGAATGCAGCCATCAAAAAGACCTAGAGATTAGGAGGAAATAACTCCCACTTATGTTGGGTTCCAGGGCTGTGCTACAGTGGGGAGCTGGTGGGTCTGGGCAGAGGGCCTGGTCAGTGCCCCACCCAGCCCAGCACCAAGGCAGCCATCTCCTTTGGGACTGAATGCCCCAAGTTGTCCGGAGAGCCATTGCTTAGGTAGCTGCCCAGAGTGGCAAGGTGGCGCTTTTCTTATTCTGTTCCCTTAAGTTAGTGAGAGAAGTGTGAACCTCAGGACCAAAGTGGGCCAGCAGGCCACTCAGAGCACTCAAAACTGGCCATTTCAAGTTGGCCCTCAGTTCAAAGGTCCTGGACTTGGGTGGTTGCTCTGACCTCTCCACTAGAAATCTAGCTAGCTACATACTGTAAGGCTGTCTGTCCATCTGTCCACCTGATGGTGTGGGGGATGGACCCTGGGCCTTGCACATGCTAGGCAAGTGCTCTGCCTCTGAGCTGCACGCCAGGCCCTGGCTGCTTGAAGGAAAGTGAGCAGGAATGTCAGGAATCAAGGGGAACAATGCCCCGACCAGGCCACTTGGTCCCTTCTTAAGTAAAGCACAGTTTTGGGTGCACACTGAGAAAATACGCCTTGAGGACGGTTTGGAACCAGATACTGAGAACTTTAAAATATTGAGCTCCGTACTTTAAGAACATTTCCTGAAGAAAATGACCAGAGACAGCCACCAAGTTATGCCTAAAGGTGCTCACTGCAGATTTGTGTACAACAGTCAAAGACTTTCAAAAATTCTGAATGCTTAACCAGCTTGAGAGATTATAGTACAGTATGCTACTGGAATTGCCCATGAAACAGTGTTTAAGATCAGGTAAGAGAATAGAGAATTCTGTGAGAACTGATCACAGTGCTACAGGTCATTCGCAAGAGCAAGTTAGACAAGACCCTATATGTCTGGACCCCTTCAGTGAGAATTGTACCTTTCTGTGGATAAAAATGCAAAGTAGTTATATCAAGGCTCGATGGGAAAGAGAGTATTTTACGAGCATTTTTGGCTCTTGCTCATTTGTATTTTCTAACATTTTTTTTCAGTAAATTCATTTCACTTTGGTAATTAGAACAAAATGACCAATAATTTTTGTAAGAAGATTTGTACTTGGTTTCATTTTAGAGAAGCACTCTCATTCATTGAAAGATCACAACCAGGAATGGATTAGATTGACCTCTGTCTCTTTGTCTCTTTCCTGTCTCTCTCTCTCCTCTGTCTCTGCCCCTGTCTCCCACCCATCTCCCTCTCCCCCTCCCCGTCCACTGGAGACGCTGAGGATGTGAGAGCTGGCAGCAGCTGTGATAGCCACCCGGAAAAGATGCTGCAGGGGGAGGCCGGACCTATTTGCTGCGTGACCCTGTGCGTGTCACACACCGTCTCCGGGTTTTCGCTCGCTGCCATATTGATGGGTTTTCGCTCGCTGCCATATTGATGGGTTTTCGCTCGCTGCCATATTGATAACATCAAATGTTTGGCTCCGTTATCTCTAGAGCTCCTCCTAAGACCAAACTGCTATGTGTGGGTAAGATCTTCGAGCCTCAGTGAACACCTGGGGACGCTGAAGTGTGCCCAGCATGAATTCTCATCTCCGTGGCCCTGCGGGATGTGGAGAGCTTTGCTCGAGTCCCAGACTGAGCTCCCCTTATTCCGGAGTGGCCGGCTTCCCTGTCTGGCTGCCTGGGAACTTGTGGCTCCTGGCAAAAGCCCACCCATCTCAGTTACCCTCTCAGGTCCTTCTTCCTTAGGGATCTTGATCTCTCGACCTTCACCGGAGAGCACTCTGTATGACAGGGTTTCAGAGCTTTTATAGCAGTTTTATCCAAGGTTTCCTGTGGTTTGAGAGGACCAGTCTCACTTGTCAGAGGCAGAAGCCTAAGCCCCTCACACAGCATGCCGTGAATGGAGCGAGGCAAGGGCAGATGGTCTGTATAATGGCCTCTGTTGATATGCAAGATGCGTCTGCGTTTATGCAGAAAAGATAGAGAATAGCTTTCTCTCGTTAGACTTTCTTTTCTTTTTAAACAAAATTTATTTTTAAAATTTTATGGCGTATACACTGAGAATATCCAAACTAGAATTGATCTTTGAGGGCATTTATTCCCATTTTATAAATGGGGAAGCTGAAGCCAAGAACATTTGACTTTATGTCAGTGGGACATCTATTGGAGGTTTGCTGTGGACAGAGACTCATGCTAAGGACCACAGGGCACCCAAAAGGACGTAACTGTAGTCACTTTTGCCCTCACCCCATTAGACGCAGGGACTGGAAGAGGGAGAGGGTAAGGGTCTGTCTGGAAGGTCCTCTAGTTGCTGCGAGGCCACCCAGCAAACCGGCTACAACCAAAAGGGTTCCTTCTAAGTGTCTGGCGAGGAGGCAGAGCAATTAGAATTCCCGTATGTGGTTGATGAGCTCGGAGATGGCACATCCGCTTCCGAAAGATATCAGTGTGCATCTTCCACAGCCCAGCAAATCCAATCCCCAGAGACCTGACACTCAGCAACAAGATGCATACATTTCACAAAGTACATAGACAGCAGCAAAAAATATTCTTGCCGAGGAGAAAGACACCTACCGATGGCATCTCACGTATGATACAAGAAGTGCTGAAGTGCCAGGCACAGTGGCACAGGCCTGTAATCCCAGGCCCTAGGAGTTCTGAAGCAGGAGGATCACTGTGAATTCGAGGATAGCCTCAACTACATAGTGAGTCCAAGGCTAGCCTGGGCTACTTAGTGGGACCATCTCAAATAAATAAATACATACATACATACATACATAAGATGTCTAAAATAAGCGCTAAGTGACAATATGACAGAGATTATAGTTTGCTTTTTAACAACCACTCTCCCAATAGCCAATAAATAAAAGATTATCTTTCTCAGGCTCCTTTGGAGCAAAGCATAGCCATGTGACTAAATTCTAACCAATGAGCTATGAGGGAATGTGTTATAGAGATTTCTAGGAAATCTCTTTGAACACAAGCAAACTTTCCTTTTTTCTGCTGCTTGGAACACAGACATAGTGGCTGGACCTTTAGTAGCCATTCTGAGCTATCATGTCACCTTGACAAGAAGCCACAACCTCAAATGGAACAAAGGAATGAAGAGAGGGAAAGATGAATGATACCACTTCTCCCTCTGCCTATAAAATGGGGTAACACTGTCCTCTGGCTTGCTGGACAGGTGAGGGTAAGGAGAGTGAATACCCGTGATGTGCTCAGAACACAGCTCAGTGGCTGGTGGCTGTGTGTGCACCTATAAAGTGGACGCGCACTGTCCTTCCCAGGGTGGCCCGATGTGTGACACAGCTGTGGTGGGTTGACAACTGGTGGTCAACTTGTAGCCACAAGTTACAAGTTGCTCATGGCATCCAGCCTGTAGAGACCAGGGAGGGCCAGGACAAGAAGATTCCTTTTAGGTGAGGCATGGTGGTACATGGCTGTAATCCCAGCATTCCGAAGGTTGAGGGAGGAGGATCGCTGTGAGTTCAAGGCCAGCCTGAACTACATGGGGAGACCCTGTCTCAAAACAGCAACAGCAATAACAGTGGAGCACACCCTTTCAGGCCATGCTTCAGTGACAGCCTGCACATGGCCTCACCCGCAAACAGCACATCCAGCCTGGAAGTCATCAGTGGAGAAATCCACCAATGAATACAGCACCCCACGATCCAGCCACCTTCCCAAAGCACCCCCTCTGAACACATGAGGCTTGGAGGGGACGTTTTAGGCCTAAACTATAACATCTCTGCCCTCAAGTTGCGCATGGCCTAAAGGAAAGTAAAGGAATAAGCACAACACAGCGTGACACACTGAACTATCTGATTTCAGCCCATGAACCCAAGTGAGGGAGAAAAATAATGACCTTCTTGGTGTGTGAACTTGGCCTCAGCTGTGAGCGCTCATCACAGCAAGGCGGCCTCAGTCTCCCTGGAGCTGAGCTCTTCCTACTTCTCTAGGTGGCACCTCCGGGTGGGAGCCTCTGCAGCGCTTCAGCGCTCACTCATGGAGTGTCTGTCATGACATTTGTTCCTCTCCATACAGGTCACTGCCAAGTTGTCCCTTCCTCCCGCGACTCGGTCCACCAGCTCAGTCCCTGTGGTGCTGGCCACATGGGCCTGTTGGAGACACGCATGGGCAGTTTTCCATTATCTGTCTTGGAGAAGGACATAGTTCTCCCCACATTCTGCTTCAGCTAATTTGTCTGGGACTCCGGGGTCCCTCCCAGCTGAGGGTTGCACCAAGGCGTCCAGGCTCCCCTCCACCTTCCCTTGAGCTTCTCTGGCTTCCCTTTACCCTGCCTCACCCTGCCCTCCACTGCCTGGCAGGTGGTGTGGGCGGGGCCTTGCTCTTCCCTCCCTGCACAGTGCCTATGGATCACACCAGCAGCACATGGAACCTCTTCCTGCTCCCAGGACTCCTCAAAATGTCAAGCCAGGAAAAGACCGGTTTCTCTTTCTCTGTGGTGCTACGAAAGGACTGAAGCCTCCAGACACAGCCTAAAATAGGGGTGCAAGACTGGCAGTGACAGAAATGATCAGGAATGAAGCCAGGTGTGGTGGCACGCATCTGTCATCCCAGAACGTGGGAGGCTGAGCAGCCAGAGGATCACTGCAAGCTGGAGACCAGCCTAAGCTACATAGTGAGTTCAAGGTCACCCTGAAGTACATAGCAAGACCTTGTCTCAAAAAACCAAAAGGAAAGGAAAAAGGTACTATTAAGAATGAGAAACAATTTCTGGGGTGCAGAGGCCCTGGAACCCGCAGGAACCCCATGCGTGGCTGGTGGGGATGGAAATGGCACAGACACAAGGCAGAGCACTCCTCCACCTTAATAAACACAGGTTCACCCTCAGATTTAGAAAGGCCATTCTTCAATATGTTTCCAAGAGAAATAGAAACATACCCCACAAAAGACAGAGCAGAAAGTGTAACAGCTTGACTCCTAACAACGGTTCAGCATAGCCACTACAGGAAAATGAATGAACAAACTGCTGAGTTCCTGCCATCAAGGACTGTGCAATGATAAAGGCAGGAAGGCGCACGGGTGCAGGATGGAGGAAGCAGAAACAACCCCAGGCACATCCAGGTATTTGATCTTTGACAAAGGGGCCAGAAACATGTGCTGGAGGGAAGACAGCCCCTTTAGCAGTACTGGGAAAACAACTACATGGAGTAAGAGTGGTCATAGCGGACACCTTGTCTTGTTCCTGATTTTAGAGTGAAAGCTTTCAGTTTTGCCCATTTCGGATGATGTTGGCTATTGGTTTGTCATAGGTGGCTTTTATCAGATTGAGATAAAGACTGTCTATTCCCATTTTCTGTAGGGTTTTTGAATGGTGTGTTGGACTTAGATGCTTCTTCTGAGTTTATCGAGATGATCATGTGGTTTTGTGCTTGGTTTCGTTAATGTGGTGTGTTACATTTATTGATTTGCTTATGTTGAACCATCCCTGCATCCCTGGAGTGAATCCTACTTGATCATGGTGTATAATCTTCTTGATGATTTGCTGCACTCTGTTTGGCAGTATCTGATAGAGGATTTTTACATGTGTGTTCATTAGGGAGATTAGCCTGTAGTTTTCTTTTTTTGGTTGGATCCTTCCCTGGTTTTTGGCTTCAGGGTAATACTTGCTTCCAGGAATGAGTTTGGGAGTATTGCTTCCCTCTCAATTTTATTAAAGAGTTTGAGAAGCACCATCATTAAGTCTTCTCTAAATTCTTAACAGAATTCAACAGTGAATCCATCAGGGCCTGGGCTTTACTTTGTTGGTAGGTTTTTAATTACGTTTTTAATGACATTGACTGATATTGATTTATTTGAAATTTTTATGTCTTCCTGATTCAGCTTGGTAATTCATATGTATCTAGGAATCCATCCATTTTTTCTGTTTTCCATTTTAACAGAATACAGGTTCTCAAGGTCGATATGGATGATCCTCTGAATTTCTTCAGGATCTGTTGTGATTTAATTCATTCCTAATCACAAGGCTTTGAGTCCTTTCTTCCTTTGATAAGGTTAGGTAAGGGTTTGTCAGTTTTATTTAATCTTTCAAAGAACCAATTAATCGATACATTGATCATTTGTATTGTTTTCTTAGGCCTGACTGCACTACTTTTTGCTCTGATCTTTATAATTTTCTCTGTCATCTGCACTTTGGGCTTGGCTTGCTCTTCTCTTTCAGAAGCTTAAAGTTCAATACTAGTTGTTTCTTTGAGCTGGGTCTCTTTTTCTATTTTTCCCTTGGGGACAGGGTCTCACTGTATAGTTCAGAATTGCCTTGAACTCACTAAGGATCCCAGGATTGCCTCAAATTTGCAGTGATCCGCCTGCCTTGGCCTCTTGAGCGCTAGGGCTACAGGGGTGTGCCACCATGACCCACCTGTTTTTCTGATATGGGAATTCACTGCTATAAATTTCTCTCATAGGGCTGCTTTCATTGTGTACTGTAAGTTCCAGTATGTTGTATTGGCATTATTGTTTAACTGTAGAAACTCTCTAATTTCTTCTTTAACTTTGTCTGTGATCTATTGGTTGTTCAGGAGGGTGTTATTTAATTTCCATGTGTTTATGTTCTTGTGGTTTCTTTTGCCACTGATTTCCATTTTCATTTCACTATGGTCTGATAATATGCATGGAATAATTTCAATTCTTTTGCATTTACTTAAGCATGTTCTATGAGCTAGTATGTGTTCTGTTTTGTGCAGCTGAGAGGAATGTGTATTTTGATGCTGAGGAGTGGAACACTCTGTAGACATTTACTAAGTCCATTTGTTCAAAGGTTTATTTAAGTTCTGATATTTCTTTGTTGATTTTTTTTGTCTCTTTGATCTATCTATTTGTGATAGTGGAGTATTGAGGTCCCCCATTATAACTGCTAGTGCTTATTTGATTTTTCATGTCTGTTAATATTTGTTTCACATAGTTGAGTGTGCTGGTATTTGGTGCATATATAATTATGATTGTTACCTCTTCCTCTTGGATTTTTCCCTTTACAAGGATGTAATGACCTTCCTTGTCTCTCTGAAACAGTCTTCATTTAAAATTCACTTTGTTTACAAATAGGATAGCTACCCCTGCTTCCAAATTTCTCTCACATGGAATAGTGTTTTCCATCCTTTGATTTTCAGTCTATGAATTTATTTTTGAATTCAATGTTTCTTATATAAAGCATATTATTGGATCTTGCTTCTTGGTCCATTCTGCCAATCTTTTTCTTTTGACTGGTGAATTGAGGCCATTAAGATTGATGATTATAACTGATATACATTGACTTATCCTCGTCATGTTATTTTGCTGTTGTTGGTTCACTTTATTCTTTCCCTGTTTAATTATTTGCTTTGTCTGGTGGATTCATTTTGTTTGGGATCATGGAGTTGTAGTCCTCATTAACTCTAGAATGTCTTTCAGAACATTTTTTAGTGCTGGTTTGGTGGCCATGAATTTCTTCGGGTGTTCTTTGTCATAGAAGTGTCTTAATTCTCCATCAATTTTGAAACTTAGTTTTGAGGGGCTAGAGGTTGTTTTCTTTTAGGGCTTAGTGCCCTCCAACCTCTCCTTGACCTGAGGGTTTGTGTTGAGAAGTCTGCTGTGATTTGGAGAGGCTTTCCTTTAAAGGTGATTCGTTTCTTTTCTCTAATAGCTTTTAATATTCTGTTCTTCTATTGAATTACTGGAATCTTGACTATTATATGCCTTGGTGTAGATTTTATTTTTGATCATGGCTAAATGGAGTTCTATATGCCTCATTACGTACTGCAAACTGATACACATTTTTTAAATCCACTAAAAATAAAGGGAACACTGCTGTCTACAACAACAGGGAGGACAGTCAAAATCAGTATTCTAAACAAAAAAGTAAATTTTATAGAATTCTATTTACAGTAAGTTCTCAAACTGGCAAAAGTAATCTGTGGTTCTGGAAGTGTTACCACTTGTAAAGAAGAAGAGGAATAATCAGTGACTATAGGAGGATTCTGGAAAAGCCCTGCACTTTGATCTTTGGGGTGGTGACCTGGGCAAATGCATGGATAAAACTCCATTGAGCTCTGTGCTGAAGATCTGTGTATTCTACAGATATTGACTTATACCTCAGCTTTAAAAATCTCACTTTCCTTAAAGACCTGCAGAGGCTAACATTTCAAAGGTGACATCCTCCCTAGGCACCATGCAGAGGAATCAGGCAGCACCCTTGGATGCGGATTAAAGCTGACAGGGCCTCATAAGCTGAAGGGGACCCCTCCAAGGGAGGCTCCTGAATGGTGACCAGACTTGGACTTCAGAAAAGATCCCTCTGCAGGTGGGAAGAGGGCCTATAGAAGCACCAGAGACCCAGGAGATAGGGGTGTGGCCTGGCCTCAGATGGTAGGGAAAGGAGCTTGAGGAACACTCAGGAGAAAGGTGCAGGGTGGGACAGGGGAGTGGATGGTTAAGAAGATTTCCAGGTCCAGGCCTTCTGTGTCAAGGTGGAGCCATTTACTGAGAACAGCACAGGAGGAAGTACATTTTTAAGGATCATGGTGGTGGACAAGATGTTGTTTGTGCCTTTCCAGTGCTTCCCTTTTTTCTTGGGACAGAATTTTGCTGTTCCTCTGGAGAACTGGTTCCCTATCCTCAGGCCATACAATCAAGGTAGGTGTGGCCTTGTTGATTGAGTATAGGGCACATGACTCAGGTCTGGCCAATCAGCATATTTTAGGTCTCTCACCACGGTGATTGGTTCAAGGATTGGCACATGACTAGTACTGAGCCAGTGAGAGTCAGCCCTGGAAATTCTACAATCACTGGGAAAGAAGTGAGTTTTTCCTCAAGGGGTCACTAAGCTAGTGGAATGTAAACTGACTTCCCCACTCAGATGAGGAGAGTCTGCTGGACAGTGAAGCCAGCCTTCGAGGATACAGAGCCAAAGAATGAGAGAGTCATATGCTGTTGTTTGGGTTCCTAGACCCAGTCATGTCGGAAGGTGAACCTGAACTTTTCATCTTCATGAACCAATGGATTATCTCTTTGAATATTTTTTTAAATTTTTTTAATTTTTTTTTTTTTGGTGGTACTGGGGATCGAACTCAGGACCCTGCGCTTGCTAGGCAAGTGCTTATTCCACTGAGCTATATCCCCAGACCCTGGATTATCTCTTTGGAGTCTTGGAATTTTTGTCTCTTTTAACTTGAAGTGTTCTGATCAATGCAGACTCCATTAAAAGCTTTTATATGGGCACAGAGCTTCCGTTCAGGATGCTGGAAAGGTTCTGGAAATGGAGGGTGGATGGCAGTCCCACAACACTGTAACTGCACCTAATGCTTCATCATACACTTTTAGTGGTTAAAATGGCAAATCTTTATTTCCTCACAATTTAAAAAATATTTGGAAAAGCTTTTATGATCCTAGTAAGAGAGACAGGCTGTAGGTCAAGGAAACACAGAAGAACACTGGTGCTGAGAAAGCGTTTGGAAGACAGCTGGAGAAGAGCTGGTGTGGAGTGGGCCATGCTCCAGCTAGAGGGGACAGACGCACACAGCCCTGGAAGAAGGAAGGAGGGGCTCCCAGAATGCTGTGCCGTCAGGTTGGCCTCACGCACTAGGTGTGGGGGAAAGAGTCTAGAAGGCTGGGAGCCAGACCAGGTTGGCCTTGAATGCTGAGATGAGTTTAGATTAACCCAGGCAACAAGCCTGTTGACCTGAGAAGGTGACTGGAAGTTCCCACAAGAGCTGGCTGGATATTGAGCCCAGGGCCTAGTTTCAGCAATATAAGGTAGTGACATACCTCGCTTCTCCTGTCCGAAAAGCACACTGCCTTCCCAGGTGCCATACCTGGGGCCCCTGGCCAGAAATGAGTGAATAGAACCAGGAACCCTGCCCTGTGCAGCCCATTCCTTATAAGACAGACTGGAGGCTCTGTGGACCCACATCCAGATGCTGTTACTTAAAACCCTCCAAGGCTTCTTGTCTCCACCGGAAGTCAGAGCAGATGCCTCCTATGGCCTCCAGACTCCATGCCAGCTGACCCTGAGTCCCCTTGGTCCTCACCTCCTATCACTCCTCCCCAGGCTCCCTGCCCTCTGGCCACACTGCAAACACACAGAGCTTCTGTTCTGTCTCAGGATCTCTGCACTTGCTGATCTCTGCCCAAGACACTAGTTCACCAGAGCTGCCCAGGGTCCCATCTCATTGCATCTGCCCTCCTGATTGCTCTTGGAGAAGCCTTTTCTGGAAACACATCATCCCCATCTCTCTCTCTGCCTCCTTAGTGCTCCATGCTGTCTGAGGTGGTCTTCTCCTCCATCTGAATGTGAGGGACTCTGTCTTGTTCCCTAAAATGATGCCAGCACTGAGGGCAGCACTGGCCCAGAGCGCCACTGAGATCTCTGGAGGCAGATCTGCGACAGGAGCACAGAGGGCGCTTTCCAGGGCACCTGCACACCAGCGCCAGACTAGACAAAGACCAGGCTGCTGCCTCCCAGGCCAGCGCCTTCTCTGCAGTTCCCCTCCAGCCTTAGCTACTCAGGGCACTGCCAGGCCTTGGGACTTCTCTCCTCTGATGGGACTATGGCAGGGCAGGAAGAGCAGTGAACAAGGAGTGAGAGAGATGGGTGTGTGGAACAGAGATGGGCGAGTACACCATTGCTTGTGGGAGATGCAGGTGTTGACACAGGGCAGCAGTGAGGAGCCCAGAGTTGGGTGTGCCCACCTGGCTTCCATCCTGGGCGCACTACTGTCTGGCTGCTCACACTGTCTCCCGAGAGGGCCCCATGGGGCCCAAGGCAGCTGTTTCTTATATGGAACTGTGTCCTGGGCCTCCAGGAGCTTTGTTCTCCCATAGCCCACTATAAACAGGGGCTTACCTGGGTGGCCACTGGAATACTGCAAGTGACCATGATGACCTCTGAATCTAGCTCCTGAAACAGCCTTCTACTACTGCCTGGTCTTGCACAGCAAGACCACAGCAGCTGCCATAGGGCAAGGACACTCATACAACTCCAGGGAGCTTCTGCTTGGAGAGGAACCCAGGGCTCCAGCCAACAGCAGTGCCAGTTGGGGGTGGCAAGCAGTCACTTGCACTTGGCCGCTTCAGATGCGAGAGACCCCAGCCAGAACTGAAATCCTGACTCAGTAGGGCTCAGGAACAATGCTGCATTGCTTTTAAACTCCTAAATGTTGGGGGTGATTTGTTATGCAGCTATAGCTAATTGATACATTTTCCTCCTCTTCATTGCTGACATTCACTGACAGCTTTCTCTGTGGATTTCCACTCTCAAGAATGCTCTGAGGTATGTACTCATATGAACCATTTTATGGGCAAAAAAACTGAGGTTCAGAGCTGTGAAGTCTTTCCCCACTATATCCTTGACCTTATGAACTTTAGGGTAAGGCCTGAGAGTCAGAAGCTACCTATGATCCAGGCAGGGTACAAGTCAGGGTTCCAGGAGGGAGGGAGGGGGAGAGTTTGGGACTCACATCTGCCAGGTGGGCTACCGAGGTTGGGAGGGTGGTGAGAACCCTCTGCAGGTAGCCTCCCTGCCCCTGAGCCCTGCTTATCAAGGGGAGCCCTGCTGCTGATGTGCCACAGTCAGTCCTGGCCCTGGAGGCACACATGCCAGAATCATGAGTGACAGTGACTAACAGCCTTTCCTAAGTGCTTGGTGCTTCACCCTGACGGAGCCCTGCACCTCCATGACTCTGTGGCACCTCTGGCAGGCCAGTGTGGCACAGCCCATGTTATAGTTGAGGCCACTGTGGCTGGAGAAGTTGTGCAGTGTGAGCGGCTTCAAGGGCAGAAGCTGGGCAACACCCAGCAGCTGGCTGTATTCACAATTGCTCGGGGGCCCTCTGAAGGAAGGTCCTGGGGAGGTAGGAGGGGAGCAGGCTTTGACATGGGAAGGCGGCTTGGAGGCCAGAACAGGCGTGGAGGGCAGGGCAGTTCCCAGAGGCTCTCAGGGGTGTGCCACTGTAGGAAGGAGGATGAGGCATGGCCAAGGACCCTGCATGGGGCAGAAGTGCAGCTGCAGGGTGTGTGCAGGAGGAGGGCCTTGGGTGGGAGGAAGGGGCTTGTTTTCCTTGCTTGGATGGAAAGCAGCCCTGGGATTCTGTTCTCCCTGGTGGATGCGTCGGGGCTGCTTCCAGCCTGGGCAAGTGCTCTCAATCTATTATCCCTTTCGTCTGTCACAAAGGGCAGTGAGAAGCCCAGATGTGGGCAGAAGCCTTTCCGCCCCGTTGCTGGGCTGCCAAGTACAGCTGTGCAGGTTGTTCACGGCATGCAGGCACCAGGCCAAAGGGACTGAAATCCAGGGTGCCCTTTGTCTCTTAAGCCCCGTGTCTGCAAGGCTGCATCTGCCCAAAGACTTCTATCTTTTTTCTTTTTTTATGATCTGAAACTCACACAATTTAAAATTCGTCATTTTAAAGTATAACAGCTGGCAGTTTACTGTTCACAACGTTGCATAACCACTACCACGATCAGTTTGTAGGGCATTTTCTTATTTCTTTTGTTCTTATTTTTTGAGACAGGGTCTTGCTCTGTAGCCCAGGCTGGCCTTGAACGTGCGGCTCAGACTCCAGAGTACTGGGATTACAGGTTTTCCCCACACCCCCCCAGACCACTTTGTAACTTAACTCTCCCCTTCTTCCATCCCTTGATGACTACTAGTCTGGCCTCTGTAGACATCTTTATTTTGGAGTCCTGTGATTTGTAGTCCTTTGTGATTGGCTTCTTTCATGTAACACGTTGTTCTCAAATTCTACCCACGTGTGCCATTCCTTTTTATGGATAAGTAATATTCCACCGTGTACACACTCTGCCTTTTGTACAGGCATTTGTTCGTGGACATTGGGATTGTACCCACTGCTCTTGTTGTGAATAACCATGTGAAGATTCTTGTGTGTGTGTGAGCATATTTCTGTTCTCAGCTTAGATGTATATCTGGGGATGGAACTGGAGGGTCATAGAATTGGAGGGCAATTCTATATTTACCTTTTGACAAACTAAAGTGTTTTTCAAAGTAACCACATCATTTCACTCCCCGAAGCTATGGTTGAGGCTTCCCGTAGACCCACGTCTTCGTCAGTCCTCTCGCTGTTGCCCACGGGTTGCGTTATTTTGGCCTTCGCAGTGGGTGGGCTGTGCTCTCTCACTGTGGTTTTGGCTAGCACTTCCCTAATAGCTAATGATGCTGGGCACCTTTTCATGTGCTTATTGGCCATTTGTATATTTTCTTTGGAGATGCATCTATTTAAATCCTTTGCCCATTTTCCATTGTTTGTCTTTTTAATGTTGAATTGTACAAGCCTCTTTTACATTCTGGGTATCAGCTCTGGAGGAGATGTGTGGTTGGCAAATATTCCCTTCCATTCTCTGGGGACTGCCTTCTTCTGACTCATGCTGGACTTTCTGTGGGCCAGCAGAGACCTTAGTCCCTCAGCCAGCATGTCCCCCACTCTCCCACCAGGAAGCCAGAAGCAGTCCCTGAGAGATCTCACCCCAGAGGGCAGCTTCAGCCCTCAGAACCTTTATAGATGGCCCTCCCTGTGCCAGCACGGGGAGTCAGATCCTGAAGACAGAAGGGAAGTGATGTATGAAGCCCCAAGCCATGGCTGTGCCCAGGATGTGTGGAAAGGTCCTTCCCTACCCTCCCCAGTGATGCCAGCAGCCACTTAGACACTCAAACAAGAAAAGAGGCACTGTCTGCACTCCGCCCATCGCACTACCCTCCAGTCAGCTTTGGCCGCCTGGATTTCACCTCTGCACTCTCCAGTCAGCTGCCACTCTCCAGTTGTATGGACTCCACCCCATCACACGATCTTCTAATCTAATCTTCTAATGCGCTTCTAATCTGCCTGGCCTCCGTCCTTGTCGTACCATCCTCTAATCAGCTATGGAGGCCCAGATTCTACCCCTACTGCTCTCCAACCAGCAGAGGCTGACCGGACTCTACCTCCTGCCAGTTTCCAATCAGCTGTGCTGCCCTGGACCCCACCCCTCGCGGCCCTGCCTTCTGTGCTCTGCACCCCAGCACCTAGGCTGTTTCACCTGGGTGGCTCCACTGCTCTGTAACTTCACCCTACCATGGATGCTGACAAGTTCTCAGTGGCTCCAGCCTGCTCCCTCCACTCCCCTCCTGGAGATGGCACATGCAGAACTTCCCTCAGATTCCCCGCCACACACCTCAGGGCCCTAAACAGCCCCAGGGTGGCCACATCTCAGTAGGGTCAGCCCCGAGGGTCTGCACCCTCATGGCGTACTCAGACCCAAAGGGCAGCAAGGACTTCAGTGAGCATGTGGCCACCCCTTCACCTTGGCCTCTAGAAAGCCCCATTCTTCCCACCTGGAGAACAGGAATAACACCACCTTCTAGGCTGTCCTGAGCCTCAGAGGAGACCCGTGTTTGGGAAACACACCTGGATTTCTGGGTTAGCTCTGGAGCTGGGTGGGGAAGCTGAGACCCAGGAGACCCCAATAATTTCTATGTTCAAGTCAGCAGGGCAGTTGATGGAACAAGAACCCAGGCGATCACACTGGCTAGGGCAGCGTCCCTCTCAGGATGGCTTCAGGGTCTGGACGTGTCCACTGTGCTGGACTTGGCTGGGAAGGCCACTCTGGAGAGAGGGGTTCTGTGGAGCACAGCTCCTGCCTCTGGGGGCCTGTGGACCCCTAGAGAGGGGGAGAGGAACAGGGAAGGAACAGCTGCTCCTCCACAGGTGGGCAGGACTAGAACCAAGTCAAACCTGGGCCAGGCTTGCGCCTGGAGGGCAGCACATGCGCTGTCACCACTGCTGCCCTCCCCTCCCCTCCCCTCCCCTCCGCTTCCCTTCCCGCCCCTCTGCTTCCCTTCCCTCCCCTCCCCTCCTCTCCCCTCCCCTCCACTTCCCTTCACCTCCTGTCCAGATGCGTTTTGTCCCTTGTACAGGACGGGAGGCTCATCCATCCCTGCTCCAGGGCGACTGCCTAACAACATCGATTCCAGACACGACAGTATTTCCTTGTTCTTTGCTCTTCTTTCTCCTCCTGGATGGTTTGCTTTGCCGTTTAGCCCTGGGAATTGAAGTGGCATTTTCTCAGGTTTTATTTCTTCTCTGATTACTCATGGGGTCCTGAGATGCATAGTGGAGAATCTATACCTCCTGGATACAGCCACAGCTTGGGGCTTCAGACATAGCTCACCCTTGTCCCCTTGCCCTGTGCCCACACTCACAGGTAACTGGAGAGAAGCCATGTGTTTTCTATGGGCTTTTCAGAGCACCTGGCTGTGCTTGCTGGAGATTCGTGACCTTCAGTGTGGACAGCTCTCGAAGCCGCCTCCCTGGTCAGTGCCTCTCCAGCTCTGCTGGATGACTGTGCCCCTCACCTGCTTCCTCCCATCCTCCTCTCCCGTCCTCACTCCACCCCCACTCCAAGAAACAAAAGTCTGATGTCCTTGGGCCCACAGCACACCAACTTCTGTGGTGGGAATGTGTCTCCCAAATGTCACGTGTTCTAACGTGAATCTGCAGTCAAATGTCTATGGGGTTTGGAGCGGGGCCTTTGGGAAGAAATTAGGATTGGATGAGGTCATGAGGGTGGAGCTCCCATGATGGCATTAATGGTTTTGCAAGAAAAGGGAGAGACCTGAGCACACGCCCGTGCGCCTTCTCGTGAGGCTCTGGCATCTTATAGATGGTGCCTGGGGTACAAAATTGCAGGGCTTAGACCTGGCACCTACATCCTGTTGTTAAAGGAAATCACAGGGAGGATCTGAACTCAAGGGGGAGAGGGTGACACTGGGCCTGAACGCCATGAGCTGAGATTCCTCAGGGCGCCAACCACAGACATGCATTCCCCCCTGCGGCGGAGCCTCTCTGGAGAGCTGTGTGCCCTCAGCCTCTCCACTCCCTCCCTTTCTCCTTCACCTCCTTCTGGTCAGGCTTTTGCTGCTCTCTGATGTCCTTGGGCAAGGTCACTGATGGTCTCCGAGTGGCAGAGTCCAGTGAGTTTTTGATCCTTACTCTGCTGGCTCAGCATGGGTCACTGTGCCTGCTTCACTACTAGGTGCTGGCCCTGGGTCTCCCCTTCTATCCTCTTTATGGTTTCCTTGGTGCCCAACCCCTGAATGTCAGGGTGACCTGAGACTCAGCACTCACCTGCTGCAATCTCACCCAAACTCACTGCTTTAAATACCACTTACAGTCGTGTGCTGCATAACAATGTTCCCAGCCTCAACACATTGCTAGTACAAGGGTGGCCCATGAGATTAAAATGGGGTGAGTATAACCTACCAACTGGGGACCTCGAGGGTACAGTGACGCTATAGCCAAGTGCCTTCCTCAGTGTATTGGTGGAGACACTGCCAGTGGTTAACAGTGGAGCATGTACAACCACATAGGCATAGAATACTCTGTCAAGATGATAAATGCCCAAGCCAGACCTGGTGATACATACCTGTAATCCAGCACTCAGGAGGCTGAGGCAGGAGGATTGCTGTCATTTAAGGTCAGCATGGGCTCCATAGTGAGTCCAAGGCCAGCCTGAGCAACATAGTGAGACCCTGCCTCAGAAAAGGGAACAAGTGAAATTAATTTTAACAATATATCATATTTAACCCAACAGAACCAAAATATTACCATTCTAAGATGTCACTGATATTAAAAAATGAGCCATGAAATACATTTCATCCTTTTTTTTCATACTAAGTCTTTGAGACCTGGTGTGTACTTCTCACACAAATCACTTTTTAGTTTGGATCAGCCACACTGCAAGCACTCAGCAGATCCCAATGGCTGGTGGTCACCACCCTGACCGTGCAGCTCTAGTCAGCCTGGGTCTCCCTGGAGTTTAGAGGACAGAGGAACACACTGAACAGCACAAGTGCAGCCTGCAAAATCAAGACTGTGGAAGACAGAGGAAAACCCACACAGGGTTTCTGTTTCTTCAAGAAACATTGTCAGGAGCGAAAAGCGGTGGAAAGGAAACCCAAAACTAATCGAATTGCCAGAGACATATTAAGTAGGCGGAGCGGGTAGATCTTGTTTGCTTCCCAGAAGAAAGACAACATCTGTGTGTCACTTTATGATGTTTATGATAGAATTGGAAGTCTCAAAGCTGACCGAATGCTTGATGGCATCCAGGGTTATGTTAGATGTGATAATGGCATTGTGGACACGCAGTTTTAAGAGTCCTTATCTTTTAGAGAGACACACTGAAATATTTATGATGGCAGATGGAAAAAATATGAAGCTCAGAGTTTGTTTCTGAAGAGTAGGGTGGGTGGGAACAAAATGGAACAAGGGGAAAACAGCAATGGAGTGATGTATGTATGTTATACTAGTCCATCTATTTTTGTATTTATTTGAAGTTTTTCATAGTGAAAAACAGTGTAAGGAAGTTGGAATGCTTTGAAAAGGGACAAGCACAGTGAAAGCCACAGAGCAAGAAGTCCTGGGAAGGTCAGGGCACCTGTCAACCAACTCCTCGCTGTGTCCCAGGCTGGTCCTTGCTTGGCTGGGGTGTGGACAGTACCCCTCAAGGTCCACATGGCAAGGCTGGGCCCTGGTGGCACTACTGAGAGGTACTGTGGAGGTCAGTCCAGGTGTGGAGCAGGAGGGAGTGCAGGGGCCTAGGGAGAACCTGAGGCTTCCACTATTCACAGCTAATGCTTGTTGCCATGGAGCACAGAAGTTTGTGCTTCTGGGTCTTTGTTTCTTTTTTTTTTTATGAGAACCTGAAAAGTAGGAAATTTGTGTAATTTTTTTCTTTATAAAACACCACCCTAAAGGCCAAATGAACTTTATCTATGAGGTGGGTTCACCCCATGCGCATCCACTTGGAGCCCGGACCCCCCATCCACATTGTGAGCTTCCTTCTCTGTATGGCCACTGCCACATCTCTGTCTACTTCCCCACAAGACTATGTTTTGATAAGGCCGAGATCATGGTTCCCTTGATTACAGTTTACTTGTACATGCCACATTCACTTCCTGGCATACTACAGAGCTCAAAATATAGATGGGTGGATGGACAGGTGGATGGATGGATGGATGGATGGATGGATGGATGGATGGATGGGCAGGTGGATGGATGGATGGATGGATGGATGGACGGATGGATGGACGGACGGACGGATGGATGGATGGACAGATGGGTGGATATTCGAGTAGATGGATGGTAGGTGGATGGGTTGATGAATGGATGGATGGACAGATGGGTATGTGTGTGAATGGATGGGTGAAGAGCTCATAGTTCTGGAGGAAGACAGTGCATAGCAGTGAGTCAGTCTGAGTCTAGGGAGAGAAGGAAGAGAGGTGACTGTTTTCCTATTGTGCCTTAATGTCTGGAATCAAAACTTCAGCAGGAGAAGACAGAATGTGGCACAAAATTATTTCAAGAGGTAAGAGATGTAATTAACCCAATTTGATAAAGTAAAATTCAGGGAATCTTAAGCAGAGTAATGCACAGAACCTCAGCCCCTCGATAGGCTGCTGATGAAAGTCCAAAGAAAAAAAGTGTCAACCTATTACATACACAGTGAAAACATCCCTCAAAACTGAGAGGTTGAAAAGGACACTTTCAGATAAACAAAAGCTGAGGGAATTTCTTGCAAGCAGAACTCATTATAATTACAAGAATTGCTAAAGAAGGCCGGGTGTAGTGGTGTACATCCATAATACGAGCCACTTGGGAGGCTGATGCAGGAGGGTTGCTTGAGTCCAGTTCAAGACTACAGTGTGCCACATGGACTGGATGTTCACATTCAGTGTAGCATCAATATAGGGACCACCAAGTTGTGTGAGTTGATCAGTCGTGGGACTGTGCCTGTGAGTATTCAGTGCAGGTCACATACTCTCTCTCTTGTGAGAAAAATTAAAGCCAGGAGTCTTACTTACTTTTCTCAGTGCTGAGATAAAATACCTAATACCCAAAGTTAAAGAAGGAAAGGTTTATTTAGCTCATAGTTTGTAGAGGTTTCAGTCCGTAATCAGCTGCCTCCGAGGCAGGGTGGCACGGTAGACAGTTATCACAGAGGAGAAATAGTTTGAGGCGGACAGAAGGTAGCAAAGCAACAAGGGACTACCACAGCTCTTTCTAGCCCTTATGTTTTATCCAGGCTACTCATGGGGGGCAGAACTCGCGTGCTTAATCATAGTGCCTTTGATCCTAACATTGTACCACAAATCATCCCAGCGTCACACATTCTAGATCCAGCCACTTCTGAAAAACTTCCATCTGTGACTGCATGAGGCTTTGGGGGAGCATGTAGACACAAGCTATAACCCCAGACATGGTAGCACACACTTGGAATGCCAGCACCCTGTGAAGCTGAGGCAGGAGGATACCAAATTTGAGCTCAGCCTGGGCAATTTAGTGGCATAGCCAGCCCCTGTATCCAAACAAAAATTTAAAAGAGCTGGGGATGTAGCTCTGTGCAAAAGTCTCAGGTTCAATCCTGCAAAACTAATTAATTGTGGAAAGAGGTTCTTTAGGCAGATGGGAAATGGTACTCAGTGGGAAATCAGATCTTCAGGAAGAAACAAAGCACTGTGGAAATGGTAAATATACAGCTCCTCTCCCTGTGCACGCCAGATGTTTTCATCCATTCTCGTGTCCCCCAACCCCAGGACTTTCAGAGCAGACCTGCCCGCCCTCTCCATCTTCGCCCTCTAAGTGTGACAGCTATGACGGTGCCCCAGAGGGTACCTACTCTCTTGTCCTAGGTTTCCTTCATACAAAGTGGTTTCCAGTCACAGCCAGCCTGGCCCTACCTCCAATGTGCTCGGTTTATCTAAGCCAGGTATGGGAACTTTGCACCTACAAAGTTAGGCCACAGTTGTGACATGGATGCAGGGGGTGGTTGGAACTGTGGCAAAGAAGAATCCTAGCCTACTGTGCTGCATGGTCACGAGACCCCAGCGTTGCCAGGTCTCATCTGTCAATAGAAATGGGACATTTTGATTTGTACATGAAATGTCCTAATATATTAAGTTGATACTTAAAAACCTGTAGGAGCCAACACTATATAAGCTTCCGGAAGTGAGTACTCAGTCTCTTAGTGTGTTACCTAGCCCTGAATGTGACACTCAGAGCGGGAGGCCAACTTTTCCCATTACCCCTTCTGGTGCTGTGGAAATAGGACCCTCGTGGTTCTTGTGCACTATGAACAAATAATTGGGTATGGTAAGGAAAAAGCAGCCAAGCTTAATGATGTCTGATTAGGCAATGAGTGAGTGGGCTTGTGCGGGTGGAAAGTAAAATGACACATGCACTTGAGGACATTGGGTTTGAGAATTTAAAATGTTGCACCAGATCTAGGGTACCTCTCATTGGGTCTTCCAGAGCATGATTGACAGGAGTGCTAAGTCAGGTTAGCTGTATCTACGGTGCTTGTCCTTCCCCATAATTCACTCTGTTGTAATTGGATGTATGAGATGCAGTCCGTATGCACAAACTTTCAATGAGCTCCAGGTGAGGAAAGGTCGTGCAGGAGGAGCTGGTATCCCAGTCTTGGTTTGGGATTTTGGAATTTCCCAAGGTGGGTCAAAGGTCTTTGTCTTATCTCCACTTCCAGTACTTGGCTCTGGGGCCTTGAGTGGAGGGGAGTGGCCCCATAGCCCCACCTGCACTATCTATATTACTTCCTTGGGAAAGTCTGTCTCTGCCTCCTCATATGCACATTTCATGTCTAATGGCAATGAACCTTCATTGTGTCAGCTTGACTGTCTGGGGAGTCACCCCGGGGGTCCTGGGTGGGCCACGGAGGTGTGGCCTTGGCATCTGTATCTACTCCCTCACCCTCTCTTCTCTGCCACCATTTCCCTGCTCTGCTTCCCAGATACAAAGCAGGAACGAAGTATCTTTTCTCTACCACGCCCTTCGCCTAGCACATTCCTGTCAGTACTTCCCTAGGACAGGTCATTTCCATGGCAATGGAGAAACTAGAGCAGAATGCTAGATTAACCCAAATAAAAGAGGAACAGAAGGAAAAAACAGTAGAGAAAAATGTTAGCTACCAGGTAGACGGAAACCCAACTGTATCAATCATGACTTTAGGTATGAATGAACTAAACAGCTCATACAAAGGCAAGACTGTCAGACTACATTTTGTAAAAGCAAGCCTCAGTTACACACTGCTACAGGTGGTGTGCTTCAAAGGCAAATGTGCAGATAGGTTGGAAGTCAGAATAGAAAGAGATACAGAACGCAAAGAATAAGCCAAAGAGAGCTGGTGTGCGGTTGCATAAATAACCAGACAAAGCCAACTTCAAGACAAAGAGAACTGTTGGAGACAGAGAGTTTTGTCAAGGATAAAAGAGTCAGTTCAGTCTTAAATGTGTTATGCACCAGTAGCAGAATTCCATGATAAATGAAGCAAAGCTCCATGCATAAGGGAAGAATCCACAAATCTACCATGATGTTTAGCAAATTAACAGCTCTGAGTTTGTTAAGTACTTGAAGTAAAACATAGACAGAAATCAATAAAGATATATGTAGAAACTTTGGACGCTATCCATCACCTTTACCTAACTGACCTGGATAGAACATTACACAAAATGCTTTTATTTTCTTTTACTTTATTTTTGCATGCTGGGGATCAAACCCAGGAGCTCACACAACCCAGGCAAGTGCTCCAACACTGAGCTCCATCCCTACCCCCAAAGCACTTCTACATGAGCCATAGTCAAAAAAGAAATCGGAGAGACAAAGGAATTGTTCTGCACTACAGGAAAATGAAAACAAGTATATCAACCCTTATAGGATGCTACTAATGGGAGATTTATGGCTTTAAATATATATTAGGTAATATAGTTTCAAATAGCAAAAATGGAGAGATACATTGATTCATGATTTATGAACTGATAAGATTCCAATGTCTCCATTTTTCTACTGTGATTGCATATGATCCCAATCAAAATGCCAGCAGAATTTGTGTGTGTGTGTGTGTGTGTTTGACATTGACAACTTTATTCTAAAATGTATATAAAAAAGCAAAGGAACCAGGATAACCAGTTTTCAAAAAGAAACTTTGAAAGGCTCAGATACCCTGATTTCAAGATCTATCACATGGCTACAGTAGTGACAACAGTGTGGTGTTTCCTGGTGGGTAAAGATACAGACAAAGGGAAGAGGTGAAAGTCCAGAAAAGAATAATATCAATTGATTTTTGGCCAAGGTACAAATGAAATTCAATACCTATATGCAAAAAAGTGAAACTCAATCTATATATCACACTTGACACAGAAATTAACTAAAAAATGACAGTGAGACCCAAATAGCAGAAGTCTCTTAATATTTGTAGAAAACCCTCACAAATTTGAAGAAGAAAACGCAGGATAAAAATTGCTGTAGCTTTGGTGTAGGTAAAGGGTTCTTAGGTACGACACCCAAAAGATGATTACTGAAAGAAAAAATGGCCTAGACTGCATCAAAATTGAAAGCTTTAAGCTCCTGGAAAGACACCTTTAAGATATGGAAAACACAGGGGAAGCACCAGGAGAAAACACCTGCCAAGAGACCTGTGAACAAAATATACAAAGAATTCTCAAAACTCAAAAATACGAAAACAATTCGGTTTGGAAGTGGGAAGGGATTTGAATAAGCACCAAAGAAGATATCTAAATAGTAAATAAGTACACGAAAAGATGCTCAGATACACCAGTTATTTGGGAAATGTAAGTTAAAACCATAACACAATGCCATGACACACCTATCAGAATGGCTGAAACAAAAACGCTTGGTGATACCAAGCACTGGCCAGAGCAGAGTGCGCAGAGCAACTGTGATTGCCGGAAGGGGTGGAAGATGGTACCTCCACTTCAGGGAAGTTCAGCGGTGTTCTGCAAAATGAAACCTGCCCTCACCACGCAACCCAGCATCCTACTCCTGGGTCTTACTTAAGAGGAGTGAAGACCTATGTCTGTTCACAGAAAAATCTACACGTGAATATTCACGGCAGCTTTTCTCCTGATTCCTGATTTTGTTCCTGGAAGCAACAAAATGTCCTTCCAATGGGAAAGAGAGAAACTGTGGTCAGAGGTAAGATGGGCTCAGAAACAGAAAAGAAACAAAGTGAGTACGTCCAACCCAGGCACTATGATGAACAGGAGCAGCTACTCCGAGAAAGCGAAATTGTATGATTCAGTCTACGCGACTTTTTGAAAAGGCAGAATGGAGGGGATGGAGAATAGGCCCCGGGGAGCCATGAATTAGAGGAAGGGAGAAGCACTGCCTAGAAAGACACAGGACGAGGGGCGGTGGTCTACGTGTATGTTTAGTGCTGGGAATGGAACCCAGCATCTTGCTCATGCTAAGCACACGCTAAGCACATGGTAAGCACATGCTCTGACCACTGAGCCACCCCCAACTCATGTCCTGTATTTTTTTTTTTTAAGAACAGAATATATTTATTGAAGGACAGAAGGGGAGACTGAGTGGATTACCCTCATGTCCTGTATTATAAGTAATTGTGGGTGTGGTCTCATGCATCACACGTTTGCAAAGATCCATAGAAGTGTACATTAAATGAGCAAATCTTATCACACTGGCAAAACAAGTTTCTCCTCTAAGAAACTATCAAAAGAAGAGAAAACACATGAACATTTTTTTAGCAAATAAATTATTGTATTTGTTTCTTTTTGTGCTATTTCAGTACAATTGCTAAATATGCAGTGATCAAATTTGTACATAAATTATGTTCTACTCATCAGGGATTGGCAAATATTTTTTGGTAAAAAGACAAGCAGCGAATGATTCAGGCTTTGTGATCTGTACAGTTTCACCCATATATTCTTCATTTACAAACCTGTAAAGTATGAAAACCATCCTTAGCTCACAGGCTCAATTAGGCACTTAGGTTGTCATTTGCTGATCTTTGCTGACAATCATCATTTAAAAGACTAAAAAAAATTCAAATTATAATGTTTTGAAGGCGGGCTGGAGGTACAGCTCAGTGGGCTAAGTGCTTGCCGCTAAGCACTAAGGCCCTGAGTTTGATCCCCGGTCCCCGGGGAAAAAAAAAAAAAAAAAGGGAACGGATGTTTCCTTCTTTCGTTTTGGGCTGGGGATATAGCTCAGTGGAATAAGCGCTTGCCTAGCAAGCGCAGGGTCCTGAGTTCGATCCCCAGTACCGCAAAAAAAAAAAAAAAAATGTTTTGAAGGGAAACAAATGTTCGCCACTTGTATTTTGGAACATATGTTCACCAAAAATTAAACATTAAAATGCCTCACTGGTACTTTAAGACAATGAAGTTATATTTCAATTATAAAAATTTGAACATATACTCATTAAATATTTTAAAAGAAATACCCTCATTAATGTTTTAAAATATTTTTCTTCTCAAATACTTAAAATTATTTATGATTAAAAGGTCAAATACAAATGATAACTGACATCAAGATTTTGCATTGAGATTATTTACAGAAAACCATTATTTTTCTGAAGTTTTAGCTAAAGCTCATTACACATGTGTTCTAGAAATAAAACGAAGATGGGTGCAGTGGTAATCCCGGCTGCTAGGGGACTGAGGTGGGAGGGTCACAAGTATGCCAGCTTGGGCAACTTAGCAAGGCACTATCTCAGAACAAAAAATAAGAATGGCTGGGTATGTAGCTCAGTGGTAGAGCATCCTTGAATTTAATTCCCAGTACTGCAAAAAAACAAACAAAAAACTAATTTTGAATCAGGCCTGGTGGTACACACCTATAATCCCGGCATTTGGGAGGCTGAAGCAGGAGGATTGTCAGGAGTTTGAGACCAGCCTGGGCTACATTGTGAGTTCAAGGCCAGTCTGAACTGCATAGTGAAACCCTGTCTCAAAACAAACAAACAAACAAACACAAACTGGTTTTAATTATAAGTTTTCAGTGTCCGTCTAGCTGCAAAATGTATAATCTAAGCATATTACTGCAAGACCAATATATGAGCAAATTTATGAGTAATACAAGTTATCCATATTGTAAAGTGTCCCTCAGCTGCCATTATGCAGCTGTACCACTGTGCGCTCTTCGTTAGCACCACTGCGATGATGAATTCAGATGATGACAAGTAAGAAAGGACACATTCAGGTACTGCGTGGCTGCCGGCTTATACAAGGGGTCTCCTGCAGCCATTCTGTGGAAGAGCAGGCTTGGACAGTGAATCCAGCCGCTTTTCTCCTTTAAAATGTTTTCCATGCTCAAATCCTCCCCTGGGCAGCAGCAATGTGTGATGCTGGCAGCTCAATGACAGAGCTTCAAGGTCGGAAGAAGCAGGGGCCTCTTTTGTTCCTGACAGGGGACAAGACCGCGTGAGCTCTCCCCTGGGGCAGAGCATCTTCGGTCACCACAGGATGTGCAATGCCACCGCAAGGACCAGGCTCTGAGGAGCAGATCTGTGTGCACTTTTAATTAGGTATTATTTAGTGCTGGGGGGGTGAATCCAGGGCCTCTTTATGGTAGGTGAAGCATTCTGCTGCCGAGCCACACCCTCAGCCCTCAGCATGACTTCACTCCTAACTACGCATGTTCAGTGTTTTACAGTCAGAACCACCGAAGTGAGGTACCCAGGGCCGGGGCCTCTCTACCTCAAGTCCCAAGGAGCCGCAGGCCGGATGAACAGCATAGGAATGGAAAGAGACCGCAGGATGGATGAACAGGTCAGGGAAGGAAGGGCCGCTGTTGGGCGCAGGAGGGACTGGCGAGACACCCGAGGGCAGAGGGTGGGGAGGTGGGTGCCCAGTCCTGCCTAGACCACTGCCAACTCCTTCCCTGGGCCTGGCCGGCAAGGCTGAGGCTGACCCAGCGCTGCCAGAATGTATGACTTCTTGAGCGAAGGCCACAGCTTGGATTTGCATGTAAAAAACTGACTCTACTAAGTAATTATAATTTAAAAGCAAAACAAAAAAGCTTATATGGGGAGATCAAATCCTTCTCTGCTTTGTTCCAAAAGCCACTGTGACTGCCCCTTTGTTCCATGTACTACACTGCATTTGTGCTTAGTTTTCAGATGTTTATGGTCATTAATTCCTCATTTTAGATAAACAGGAAAGCAAATTCAGGTCAGTGTGTGGAAGAAGAGGTAGATAATTAGGTTAGAAAAGAAAGTTCCACTCACATTGACAGGTACACAGGGTCACTTATGTGCTTTAAGAAACCTTACTTGGCTGAAGGTAGATACAGCGATACCCTGTTATAGAGAAGTCTCCACATCCGGAAATATCAGCCTGTTTTTGACTCTGCTAAGTTTAAACCCGCCTCCCCATGTTTTTCAGTTGGTTCTCCCTCTAGGTTTAGATGACTTCTTGGGGATCTTCATTCTTTTAAGTGAGAGCACAGGAAATGTTGAAAAAGGTGAGATTGTCTCCATTCTTGAGTGGTAGAATGAGGTTAGATCAGGAGGTAACATTTCCCAGGGATGTGAAGCTTCAGGTCCAGGGCCATCCAGGGGTCCAGGAGGGCCAACAAAATGTTTAGTTGGAGAAGTTTCAGTCTCATTTGGTAGCGCCATGGCAGGAACAGCATGGCGGAAGAGCCGGCTTGAGAAAAGCAGTCATATCATGGAGGCCAGGAAGTGGAGAGCCCACATGTGCATATTTGGAACACTGAACTTAAGGAAGTAGAGAAGAGCTGGGTGTGGTGGCGCATGCCTGTACTCCCAACACTCAGGAAGCCGAGGCAGGAGGATCGCCAGAGAGTTCAAGGCCAGCCTGCACTACATAGTAAGACCCTGTCTAGAAAAGAAAATATTGGTTACCAGAGGCTGGGAAGGTCAGTAACAGGAGCAGGGCACAGGATGACAGAAGGAATAAATCCCCCTGTTCTCAGCACAGTGGGATAAGTGCGGTGGGTAACACCAATGGCATGCTTCAAAACAGCTACTACGAGAGGATTTGGGATGTTCTCATTACAAAGAGATGAGAAAGGTCTAAGGTAAAGATACACCAGTTACTCCAACCTGATCACTACATTGTCTACATGTATTAAAATGTCATGCTGGGCCCCAGAAAGTAGAAGACTGTGTGCCGATTTAAAATATATTAATGAAAAATTCAAAATAAGAGAAAAAATTAAACCCAAAAAAGGTAGAAGATAAAGAAAATAAATGGAAGCAAATAGAGAAGAGAAAATAATAAAGATCAGAGAGGAATAAGATAGGGGCCTCTTGGTAAACCTGAGAGACTTATTAGTCCCAGAAAAGTAAGATCTACTCCTTACCTCACTGCTTACCTCACTAAGCAGGTACTTCAGCGACCACACAAAAAGAGAATACAGATTCTGGAGAATTCATGCAGGAAAAAGTCACTAATCAAACAGTAACAAAACAAACGGCCACAATGAACCCCGGTGAGGAGCAACAGTTTGTTTTCCAGGGTTGCCACATAATATTATTTAAAATGCCAATTTTCAGCCAAAAACGATAAAACATGCAGAGAAACAGGAAGGTATAGCCACGCAGTCAACAGAAAGTGTGCCCAAGGGAGACTGGATACCAGAATCATGAGACAAGGACTGTCAATCAGATACGTTAATGTGTTGCAGGGACTAAAGCAATTCTTGCCTGAAGAACCGAAGCACGGCATAGAAACAATGTGTGACCAAACAAAAATTACTGGTCAGCACGAGGATATCGTTACAAAGAGCAAGTCAAAATCCTGGAGCTGCAAAATACATTATTGACACGAACAAGTCACTAGAGGGACTCACGAGCAGATCTGACCAGAGGCAGAGAGGAGCTGGCACGCTGGGAAGTTGGAGAATGGAGAAAAAACGAACCAAGCCTTGGAGGCCCACTGTTGCCACCAAGCACACAAATGCACAGAGTAAAGTCCTGGAGGGAGAGGAGAGAGAAGGGGCAGAGGAAGAATGGCCAAGAACTGGCCAAAGGTGAGGAGGAACTTTGAACTTCACACATTCAGTAACATCCTCCTAGGATAACCTCAGAGGTCCACACCTACACCCACCGAAGTCAAGGTCACAGAGAATTTTGAAGCAACAAGAGAGAAGTGATTCATATAAGGTGCGAAGACAGTGAATGTTCAAATAAAAATTAAAATGTATGAGAGTAAAAAACGTATTGCCACCAACTCCCTCAAAAACTCTGCCCCTCACTTTGAATGTTTTTATCCCTTCTTTCTTGCCACTCTCTGAAGGAGTTCTGGAAGTCCTCTTTCATAAGTGTCTTTCCATGCCTGCCTTGATGTCCTGAATCAATTTAAAATATTTATAGCAATTTCTGTCAAATAAAAACATGAAGCTGTGTTCTCATCCACCTTATTCACCATGAGACTCCTGGTTCTTCCTCACAGTCAGAATGAACCATGAAAGGAAAATGTTTTGAGTGGATTCAGGACATTGAGGAGCCAAGACAATGCAGCAAAAGAAACACAGGAAAGAGGACTTCCAGAGCTGCTCCAGAAAGAGGCAAGAACCTTGGGGTACATGTGTTGGAGGCAAGGCAGATTATCTTAAGGGAAAGTAGTAGGACTGTGTCTTTTACTGTACCAATTTTTAAAAATGTAAACAGTCACTGTGGATGTTGACCAAACCTCATACACCAGTGGAGGTTCTCATCAGAAGCCATGGAGGGCAGAAGCAGGAGGATGACATGCAGAAAATACGGAAAGAAAAACTCTCGACTCAAAATTCTCTATCTGACAAAACTATCCCTTGAAAATAAAGGTGAAATTAAGATAATCCCAGATAGATTAAAAAAAAAAGGTAAGAGAATTCACTGGTAGCAAAGTTGTTCATACAAGAAATACTAAAGGAAGTGCTTTGAGTTGAAATGAAAGGACACCCAGATCCACATGGAGAAATCAAATAGGACCGGCAAAGGTGACTGCCCAGGTAAATATAGAAACAGCAAAAGTGCAGTTTTTATTTGTAACTCTTCTTCTCTCCACTTGATCCAAAAGAACTGCATACAGCATACTTCATAATGGGCGTCTGTGTTGATGGGCAAACAATGCACAAAGATATTGCTCTACGACAAGCAGGAGGCAGGGAGAAAGGAACTGCTGCGCCTGAACTGTGCTCCCCAAAGACATGCAGAAGTGAATTTGCCTGTGTTTAGTAATCTGGTCTTTGCGGACCCAGTCAAGTCACAGTGAGGTCACCCTGGAGTTAGGTGGTCCCAGGTACAGAGGCTGCTATCCTTATAGGTGTGTGAAGACGGAGGCAGAGATTGCAGAGCAGCTAACCAGAACCCAGAGATGCCAGGTGCTGCTGGCAGCCACTAGAATCTAGAAAAATTATGAGACAGGCCTTTCCTGCAGGCTTCAAAGGGAGCATTTCCCGCCAACTCTTGGGTTCCAGACTTCCAGTCTCCACAATGGTGAGAGAATCAAATCTCAAATCTGTGCTGTTAAAGCTACCCAGTTTATAGCCCTGGAAAACGAACATAGTCACGGGGAAATTTTGCTTTTGCAGACTATTGAAGTGAAGTTACTATCAGTCTGATCTACATTGTTACAAGTTAAACTGTTCACTGTAATCCCAGGGCAAACATTAAGAACATACTTTTTAAAAATAGTAAAAGAAACGACAGGGCAACTGAGCTAGTACACTAGAAATTGTCTATTTATCCCAAAAGAAGGAACTGAAGGGGAAAGAAAGAGGAACAGAAAGGACAGGAGACAGAGGAAAAACAAACATCAAAACAGCAGCTGTAAATCTTATTTTCCTAACAACAACATTAAATATAAATAGGTTAACTGCTTCAATTGGAAAGAAAAGCTTGACATTATGGATAACAAACATGATCCAACTGTATTCTACCTTTAGAGAGCAAAAGAAAAAATAGATTGCAAATAAAAGTCTGGAAAAAGCAAAACATGCAAACAGTAATCAAAACAGTGCTTGAGTGCTAGCCCATATCCGGAAAAAGACTTTTAAGAAGAAAATTGTTACTAGAGACAAAAGACATTTGTGATGGTGTCACCTCACTGTGATTTGATTGTGTCCACAAAGACCCTGATTTCCAAACTGGGGCAAATTCATTTCTGCATCTCTTTGGGGAATACAGTTCAACCCACAGAAGACAACAATTACAAACATGCATCTATCCACCCAGCAACAGAGCCCTAAAACAGATGAAACAAAAAGTGTCAACAGTTGAAAGAGGAAATAGACAGTTTGACAATAAGATTAGAGCCTGTAATCCTAGCATTCGGGAGGCTGAGGCAGGAGGATCACCACATGTTGGAGACCAGCCTGGGCTACAAAGTGAGCTCAAGGCCAGCCTGAACTGCATAGTGAGACCCTATCTCCAAAAGACAAAACAAAACAATACAATAAGGTTAGAGATTTCAATACTGCATTTTCAATAATGGACGTGACAACTAGACAAGGAGTTGAATATTTTAAATAATACTATAAAACAACTAGGCCCACCACCTGTAGAATACATAGCAACAGCAGACACACTCTTTCCAGTGCACATGGAACACTATTTAAAATGGGATAGCTGGGTGTGGTGCTGTATGCCTGTCATCCCAGCACATGGGAGGCTGAGGCAGGAGGATAATTGAGCATTTGAGGCCAGCTTGGGCTTACACAGTGAGTTTGAGGCCAGCCTGAATTACATAGAGAGCCCCTGACTCAAAAACAAACAAATGAAAAGTAAAAGGGAACATAAAACTTTCCTTAACACAATCTTTCCTACTCTTTCTTTCTTTCTTTTTCTTTCTTTCTTTCTTTCTTTCTTTCTTTCTTTCTTTCTTTCTTTCTTTCTTTCTTTCTTTCTTTCTTTCTTTCTTTCTTTCTTCCTTCCTTCCTTCCTTCCTTCCTTCCTTCCTTCCTTCCTTTTTCTTTCTTTTCTCCTCTTTCCAAGGTTAGGGATGGAACCCAGGGCCTCATGCCTGCTAGGCCAGGGCTCTACCACTGAACACACCCCCAGCCTTAAAACAAATCTTGATGCATTTTAAGACTAAAATCACATAAAGGATGTTCTCTGAATATATGAAATAAAATATGATAATATTAACAGAATGAATTTTAAAATATACAAAACTTTATACAGTATACAAAATATACTCCTAAAAACTCAGTGGTCAAAGCAGAAATCACAAAAGAAATTACAAAATATTCAGAAATAAATGAGAATTCAAGCACAAGACACCAAAACGGATAGTATCCTTCTGCTCCCCATTCCACAGCCACCCGGTTGCCTTGCTTCCATTACTGGCTGCTGATGTTTGGAGTTCTTTTTTTGTACTGGGAATAGAATTCAGGACCTTGTGCTCACCAGGCAAGCAGTTGTGCTGCTGAACTATATTCTCAGCCCTGGAGTTTTTAAAACACAGCAGATATGGACAACTTGCAGAGGGCAGTTAAGAATGAATGCTCCCAAAAAACCTGCAAGTTACAAGTGCACAGACAGAGGCCCAAATTCTATGCAGAAGTTCAAGATCTTGAAAGGAAGTATACTACTCTCTAGCAGCCTCTACTGGATCAGTGGATTGAGATCATTAATGCAATGGATGAACCCACGAAGAAGAACACGAATGGAAACCAGAAGAGGAAGGTGGGATTTCCGAGGAGCTGAAGGAAAAAGCCAAGAATGAAGATGAAAAAGAAGATCCTTGCAGAATTCCTGAATTGCGGTGGACTGTTTTTAAGACTGTTGGCTTCTCAGGGACATGGCTCTGGCACAGGATGATCTTTCTGAAGCATTTGAAGGACATTAAAGTGAGGTCCTCAGATGCTGGCCATCCTATGAGTTCTGTCCTAGAATTTTACTTGGAACCTAATGAGTATTTCACAAAGGAAGTATAGGATGAAATCTGAGCCAGATGATTATGGGCTGTACAGAGCACCAAACAGATTGGAAAAAAGGGAGAATGTCACTTTGAAAACTATTAAAAAGAAGCAGACACATAAGGAATGTGGAACAGTCCTGAGACTAAAGCTGTTTCCAGGGATTCTCTCCTCAGCTGTCTTGCTCCTCATGAAGCGCCTGAGAGTTCCCAAGATCAGCCTTGTGCCGTGCCGGGGAAGCCAGGAAGATGATGGCACTGGTTTCGATGAAGAAGGAGGAGAAGCGGATGAAGTAAGGTTCAAGTAAGCAAATGATTCTCTGCATTTAACACATCAGGAAGCAAATTGAGTGACTTCTGTATTCCTCTGCGGTAATCATTCTGTGATGTGAGATAAATTTGGAAAACATGATGTTAGATTTCTACAGCCAAACAAGGTATGTGTAAGGTTTCCATAAATATGCTACAAAAAGAAAAGAAAAGAAAAATTCCAGCCCTGTCCAGGAGACTTAGTGCCTTAGTGAGATCCTGTTGCAAAATAAAAAAATGAAAAAGGACCAGGAATGTAACTCAGTGTGAAGGTCCTGGGTTTAATCCCCAGCATCGCAAAAAGAAAGGGGAGCAAGAAAGACAGGAAAGGGAAGGAGAGGAGGAGGGGGAAGGGGAGGGGAGGGGGAGGGAGAGAGGAAAGGAAGTGAGAGGAAGGAGCAGGGGAGAGGGGAGAGGGAGGGAGAGGAGAACATAGTCCTGGACAGTCCAGTCCAGAACATAGTCCTGTTACAATTAGTAACACAGCCCCACAAGATCAGAAGCTTTTCACATTATTATGAAGTTTTTGGCAATATTTTCATGCTAAAATTTTTCCGTGCTATGACTCAAGAGAGCCTTGAAAACAAGACATGAAGAACAGAAGCCAGAGGCTGAGCCCACTACTCGGTGATTCATACACACAAGATGTTCAGAACAGATAAATCGGGGGGTTCGTGAAACAGACTAAGGAGGCTCGGAGGTGGGGTTGGGAAGATATTAACCAAAGTGTAAAAGAAGAAAAGAAAACCACAGACCAATGTTGCTGGTGAATATTAAATGCCACATCTTCCACAGGACACTAGCAAACAGGACCTAGTAACACAGGAAAAGGGTTAGACACCGTGACCAAGTGAGATTTATCCCAGGAATGCAGGGTTAGTTCAAACCCCAAAAGCAGTTAACATAATATATCAATAGACTAATGCACAAAACCACTGTCATCTCAATAGATGCAGAAAAGGCAGTTGGCAAAATAAAAAAAAAAATCCTTGCATCATTAAAAAGAAAACACTCATTGCATTAGGAATAGAAATGAACATTTTCAACCAAGCCAGGAGTAAGTTCAAAATACAGAGAGAGAGAGAGAGAGAGAGAGAGAGAGAGAGCACTAACAGCACACTTGGTAGCCACAGAACTTTCCCCTCAAGTTCATGAACAAGACCAGGGTTGGCTCTCACCGCCTCTATTTAACACTGTATTGCTGATTCTAGCCAGGAAAACTGGGCAAGAAAAAGAAACAAATGCATCCAGGTTGGGAAGAAACAAAACTCTGTCTCTGCAGAAGACATGATCTTGTACATGGAAGAGAAGGAAGTATGGAAGGAAGGAAGCAAAGAAGGGAGGGGAAAAAGCACTCAGGAATAAATATAAGTTTAGGAAGGCTGTAGATACAAGATTAATACACAAAAATAAACTATTTCTGTTTATTAGCAATGAAGATCTAGAAATGAAATTGAGACAGTAAGTCCATTTATAGTGAAAAGATCAATATATTTAAGAAGAAATATAATAGGTGGATTGCTTGTACCCCGAAAGCTACAAAGTATCTTCAAAAGCAATAAGAAAAAGACCTAAATAAATGGAAAGACATCTGTGTTCACACACTGGAAGACTGAATTTTGTTGAGAGAAATTCTGCCCACATTTATTCACAGACTGAATACATTTCCTGTCAAAATTATAGCTGCCTCCGGTTTTTTTTTTTTTCAAAAATTGACAAGCTGATTCTAAAATTCATATGGAAATGAAAGAGACTCAGAATAGCCCAAAGCAATCTTGTAAATGAAGCGCAAACTTGGAGAACTCACACATCCCAATTTGAAAAATACTTCAAAGCTACCGTAGTCGCGACTGTGAGCTGCTGACGAAGCACAGACTGTGTCACTCTATAAAACGACATGGAGAATCCAAAAACAAGGCCCTGCAGCTACGATCGGTTCATCTCAACAAAGTACCTGTGCATGCATCTGGAAAAGAGGTCTTTTCAACCAAAGGTACTGGGAAGACTGGATACCCATGTCCAAAAGAATGATCCAGGCTGGGGATATAGCTCAGTGGAATAAGCACTTGCCTAGCAAGCGCAGGGTCCTGAGTTCGATCCCCAGTACCACAAAAAAAAAAAAAAAGAATGATCTTACCTCACACCACATACCAAAATTAAGTCACAAAGGATCACAGATCTGAACAGAAGACTCCAAACTCTAAAACTCAGAAAACATAATTATTAATCTTCATGACCTTGGAATAGACAGCAAAGGTTTATTAGCTATAATTCAGAAAGCACAAGCAACAAAATAAAAAATAAATAAATTGGACTTTATCAGGATTAAAAACTTTTGTGCTTCAAAGAAGACCACCAGGGAAGTGGAAGGATGAACCACAAAGTAAACATGAGACAAAACAGGACAAAATATCTGCAAATTGTATATCTTATAGGGGTGTAGGATCCAGAATATAAACAACAAAAAAAAATTACCCAATTTAAAAACAGGCAAAGAAATTGAATAGGCATTTTTCCAAAGAAGACATATAAATGACCAGTAGATCCATGAAAAAATGCTTAACTTTACCCGTTTAAAGAGACCTGGTGTCAAAACAATAATAATAATAATAATAATAATAACAATAATAAATAAAGAGACCCTGTGTCAAAAGAAAAAAAGTAAAAATTGGAAAAGGGACTGGGCATTTAGCTCAGAGGTAGAACACTCACCTAACATGGGTGAGGCCTGGATTCAATCTGCAACGCCACAAAAAATTTGTGCACAATGTTTCACAGCAATATTATTCATAAAAGCCAAAGCCAGCACGTTCACCGGCCGCTGAATGGATAAATAAGATGGGATCTCTCTGTACAATGGTGATTCTCCAGCCTTAGAAAGGAACGAAGTGCTGACGCATGCTACAACTCAAGTGAGCCTTAAAAACATGACGCTAAGAACAGAAGCCAGAGGCTGAGCCCGCAACTCGGTGATTCATGCATACGAGATGTTCAGAAGAGATAAATTGGTGGGTTCATGAAACAGATTAAGCTGTGGGGCTGAGAGCTGGGACGCTGGCAGGGCAGTGGAAATGCTCCAAAATAGGAGAGTGTTGCTGGTCACACAGTCTCGGAAATATACTGGGAAAATGCTGAACTGCGTGCTTCAAGAGGGTGAGTTTGAAATGGTACCTACTGCAATGAAAATACAACATAGCTCTACAAAATAATGACAAGAATAACACATACCCAGCATTTCTATCAGGAGGCTTCCAGCTGCCGGGAACAGAAAGCTGGCCTCATCGGTCAGGAGGCGTGTTGGCTGGTGGCAGGTGGTGGCATTGGAGGAGCCATAGGATAGGTGGACCTGGGACTCTCCAGCCTTTCTGTACCATCGTCCTCAGGCCAGTAGTGAGACATCTCAGGTGATCCTGCACCACATCCGGGCAAAACAGTATCTTCGGGAAGAGCAGAGAGCTCATCTTCCTAATTTCTTTTCTGAAGAAAGAGGAAAGTGCTCCCAAAGCCACCAGACACAGCCTTCATCCCAAGACCAGAGCTGGTTCCTGTGCCCACCCTCAGCCAAGCATTACAGCAGGAACTGGATTCCTCAGATGGCTGGCCAAGGCCCAGCCTGGATCTGGAGGTGCTGTTGACTTTCCTCAAACTGTGAACTGGATGTGGAAGGGCTGGACGCCAAGGAAGGAAAGAACCAGCAAGGAAGAGTGGAGGGAGTTGGACCAGAGGCCGGCGGGTCAGTGAAGCTCTGCACAGATGATCAGGCCAACTGTGGTATGTTTCATTGCCAAGTACTAACGAAGCCCACCAACAAGCAGAAGAAACGCATGGTCACCATGTGACCCAGTCACCATGTACGCTGCGGTAGGACCAGCCAAGAAAGCTCCTGATTTTCACCTTCACAGCTAGGGATTCCCAGGAAGGTTCCCTCTCCCAGTGGCTGGAGTCTCCAGCCAGGCATGAGCTAAGGGGCCAGAGAATCCCACCTGGAGACAGCAGGCCTGTGTCTTGAGCATGTGAGTTGGTGTCCCATTGAGTCTTCAGAGTGTCCCACTCCTGGTCACAAATGGAAAGATAATTTACAAAAACAGTAAACTCTAAAGCCATTTCTAAGTGAGCAGGAGACAGAAACAGCTGCTTCATAGAATAAATAAACCCATGGCCCACAAGCACCTGAAAAAGTGCTCAACCTTGGACGCCATCAGTCCTAAAATGCAAAGCTCTAGACCACAAGTATCTGTGAGGACACAAAGCAGTGGGCAGCCGGGCCTGGGGGCGTGCAAAGGGTAGACCCACTTTTAGAGCAGATGGAAAGGGCTTTTGTTGTTTTGTTGTTTTGCTTTGTGGCAGCAGGGATTGAACCCAGAGCCTTCACACTGAACAATGTCCACAGCCCTTTCCTGTCTTTTGAGGCAGAAGCTCAGTAAATTACTAAATCCTGCCCCCCCCCCCGCCAGGGTGTATTTCAATTTGTGTTCCTCCTGCCTCAGCCTGCCAGGGTGCTGGGATTACAGGGTGGGGTCACGAGGCCTGGCCAAAGCCCACGCAGCCTTGCTCACAGCTGGAGTGGGGAGGAGCCGGCCGCCAGCACAGGCAAGTAAAGTGGGTGGGGTGCCTGGCACAGTGGGTGCCCCTCAGGTGAGAAGCTGGTACTGTCCCAGACCATGTGGGTGCCAGGAGCCAGGTGCAGGCGGAGGCTGTGGATTACGTGTGCCTGACAGCCTCCGGAAGGCGTAACTGTTGTCAGCGATAGGATTGGGATAGTGACCTCCCGAGAGCTGAGCTGGGAAGGCACCGGAAACACCTCCAGGCGCTGGGGAGCCCGGAGAGGTGGCAGGGCCTGGGTCTGGGCTTTCTCATCTGGCCCCTCCTTCCAGTAACCTCTGGTGCCCCCGGAGGGAGGATGGGGAAGAGCCGAGGAGAGCCCGCAGCGACTCGCAAGAAATTGCATCTCCAGCTCCCGCTGCGTGTGGTACAGATGCTGACTCACAGTGGGGGCAGAGGCTGAGGCAGGAGGAGGTGACAGCCTAGCCCACAACCTGTCTGTGGTGCCCTCGGCTCAGGCTGGATGAGGGGAGGAGGGGCTTGCACCTGGAGACAGAGTCCAGGGGTCTTGTCCTTGGGCACCAGGCGCTGGGCTTCCTGAAGGATGCAGGGGCTGGCGGGGCACGGGGGCGGGGCCAGCAGTCCAAGGAGGATCCCCAGGCACTGCTGGCCCTGTTGCTTTGGTCTCTGACTGGGATGGGGAGGGGTTGGGGCTCTGACCCCCAGGAGAACTGCAAGTGGCAGCGACTGGGTTTCCAGCTGCAGGAGGAGGCACACCTGGAGCCCCACAGGCCACCGAGCCAGGGGTTCCTGGAAAGGCAGGGATTCCTAGGAACCCTGGGGGGGTCGGAACCCAAAATTGGCCTCCATCAGGAACATGGCAGTTACTCAAACTTGTAATCCCAGAGCTGAGGCAGGCTGAGGCAGGAGGAGCACAAGTTCAAGTCCCACCTGGGCAATTTAGGGACTTAGAGAGATCCTGTCTCCAAGTAAAAACTAGAAAGGGCAGAAGACACAGCTCAGTGGTAGAGTACGGCTCAGTTTGAGCCCCAGTGTGGGGAGAAAAAAGCAAAGGTACTCAACAGCCAGGAACTGGCAGAACAGCAGGATGCGGCCCCTGTAGGGCCCAGTGTCTGAGAATGTTGCTGGGGTAGTAGTGGGGCTGTCTGGGGTTTCGCTGTCCCCGCCTTCCTCCCACTTGGGGGCCCTGAGTCCTTGCTCCGACCCACAGCTCTATGTGACACCCTGACCAGGCACTGTTAGCTTGTGGTGGCCCCTTCTGTCTCTGGAAGGGATTGAACCTACAGCTCCTGTGCCCCTGAGGGGCCAGATTCATGGGTCCCCCCTGGGGCTAGTGCCACCTTGTCCCTGTGGTCAAGGGCCCTGGGCCTGCTGGTCTTTGTCCCCCCAGCCATGGAGGGTTAGCGCCTCCCTTGTAGCCGGTCTCCCCGTGCTGGACCACATGTCTGTCCTGAGCACCTCCACGCCCATCCCGGCTGTCCTTGGATGGGCAGGGCACAGCCTCTGCCGGGAAACCCTGCCCTTTGTTGGAAAGCCCTGGAAGTCAGTGGCTGGGAATCTGGTGTGGCCAGTCAGGACTTTGAAGAGTGGACACAGGGTGGGGCTCAGCCAAGGACAGATGGGCAGCTGGTCCCACTGGCTCTCAGGCCAGAGGCTGGTGGCAGATACAACAGGCCATTACCGCCTGACCACCTGGGCTGCACCCACAAGGCTGCACAGGGTGCAGCTGTCCTCAAGGGGGCCACCAGCCCAGCCTGCCCTGCCCCAGCCCTAAACACACTTCCTCCCAGCCTGTCTCCTGGACACAGTGGGGGCGTTGTCCAAAGCTTGGCCACAGCAGCTCTTATCAGAAGGATCAGGGCATTCTTCTTCCTTTCAGTGCTTGATCTCTCCCAGGGGACAGACTTGGTGAATTGTTTTGTGAAAACTTGGCTTTTGAAGACTTCCTAATGGAAATCATTTTTTATTGTTCGCGGTTCTGGAAATAACACACACATATCCGTATATACACGTTTACATAATACGTTTAACCTTTTTCTTTCTTTTCGTTTTTGAGATAGGGTCTCACTATGTAGCCCAGACTGGCCTTGAACTCACAGTGATCCTCCTGCCCGAGCCTCCCAAGTGCTGGGATTACAGCTCCGTGCCACCATACCAGTTTAGGATTTACCTTAATAGTATTTGGTTTACTTGTCTCTGTTAATAGTTTTTGAGTTATAATGGGAGTCTGCACAACATATAAATTGAAGACATTCACCTAGATTTTTACCTGTTCTGTTGCCGTCACCCCAACCAGACCCAGGAGTAGGGCTTCTGCACCTCCCCACTCAGTAACTAAAGCCCTGTCCCCACCGCCAGGTGCTGCCATCCAACCTCAACCACCACAGGGACCGTTCAGCTGTTTGGAACTTGGTGCAATGGCCTCCTGTGGCTGCTGTCTGTTGTGTCGTATCTAGCTCTCAGCAGCTACTTTGATGCTGAGCTTTGTGGGTTCCACCTTGTCTCTGTGGTCGCTGGCTGGTGGACAAGGGCCACTTACTTGTTCTTTTTGTGTGTGTACCCGGAATCAAACTCAGGACCTTACGCTTGCCAAGCAGGCACTTGTGCCGCTGAGCTGTATCCCCAGCCAAGGGCCACTTACTTAATCCAGCCCAAAGACACAGCTCTGGTGAATCTCAGGGAACAGAGCAGGGGGATAAATGCAGGGACGATTCGAAACCATCCCTGTCAACTTTTGTGAGGCCCACAGAGGCAGAGTGACAGTCCAAGGTCACAGGGTTGTCACTGGCCTGCTGAGATTTCTTTTTTGGACTCTCCAATCCCACTGGATCTCTTAAACAGTTGAAAAAATGCTTCCCTCCCTTCCTGAAAGAACTGCCACTGATTTTGTATACACACAGTCTCCTAGGAAGACACAATGCAGTTCATTTCCAATGTGCCAGAAACTCATCTGTGATGAGGTGAGACAGATCTACTGATGTTCATAACAGAGAAAAACAGCTGTAGTTCCCAGCATGTGGGAGGCTGAGGCAGGAAGATCGCCTCAAGTTCAATGCCAGCCTGGGCCACAGATTCAGATCTTGTCTCAGAAAACCAAAGGAAAAAACAAGAAAAAATAATTATTCTTTCTCTGGAGCAGATCTTGGAGAGTGAAGGAACATGGCCTCAGACTGCAGACTGAGCTCTGACTCAGCCATCCAACCACATTGCCAGGGCAAGTCCTTCCTCACTGGGGACCACTCCTTCCTCACTGGTAAAGCAGTGCTTTCTTTCCTGGCCTTCCTGGCTTCCTGAGGGGAAAGCATGACCAGCTCCTCAAAGACACTGCTTCCTGCTGGCCTCCCTCTCACAGGTTACCAGTTACCATGACAGTGTAGTGTTGGCCCCAGTGCTTCCAACAACTCTCTTCCAGGAACAGAGGGACTGAGGGGATGCTAGGGTTTGCTCATTGTTTGTGGACTTTAATTCTGCACATGGGTTCCAAGTTGCAGGAAACAATCGTGTTCCCAGCTCCCAGGCCTCCTCAGGCCATGTGGAAATCTCGAGAAAGTCCAGACATCTGGCCTCTGCTATCACAGCAGCATCTCAGTCCTGCTGATTCTGGAATGCTTACTCTGGGTGAGTACCTTTACCTCTGGGACCCTCAGTTTGCCCATCTGTGAAATGGGATAATGATGGCCCTTACCCAGAAGGGCTCCAGGGTCACTGTGCTTGTACAGAGTCAATGACACTGCTATTAAGGACCTGCAACAGTTTATTGATTGAGTAATCAATGCTCAGCAGAGTGGGTAGAGCCAGGCCAACCCCCTGCTTGGCTCTGCACACAAGGCAGGACCAGGTTAACCTGGGTATTCTGATGTCCACCAGCTGAATGTTCGACCACAGTAGTGGCTAAATAAATGCAAATTTGCCCCTGACCCCAGCATGCCAGAGAAGATCCTCAACTTCTTCAGGCCCAACTGTCACCACTTCCTGCTGCTCAGCCCTTCAGCCTGGGCTTGTCCAGCCCCATATAGCCTTGCAGGGCCTCACTTCCAACAGGCAGGGAAGGGAACTCACAGGGCAACTTCCGGGGGCTTGGCCAACGAGGCAGAGGTTGTGCGTGTGAGACAACAACCAAGGCCTCCTCACCTGCCTCGTTCATTGGCAGCCGCCCACCAAGTCTCCACTGAGCAACTGCTGTGTGCCGAGTGCATGCGGTTAATGGACAGATTCCTGGTTCTCTGAAACACGGTGCACTCTCAGGAAAGCTGCAGGCACGGAGGGCGGCCCAAGCCTCGGTCGCAGAGGGCAGCTCCGGAAAGCACTTTGGTGGCCAGAGAAAACAGGAGGGGAACCCAGGAAGCATTGGTTACCCCGAACCCTCCCACTACCAGCTCAGGATTTCTGGCCAAGACCCATGGGGAGCAAGGAAGGTGCCCTTGGGGGGAGCAGCACTGCCCCAGGCCCCTTCCTGCTGGCTAGGTACAGCTGCAGGGAGGAGGAGGTCTGGTCCTGGCTCCATGGTGCCCAGGGCCATTCCTGCCAAGGGAGCTACACCCGCTGGAAATGCATGGCTCTGGGCTCTTCTTGTCTCATTCTATTGGTTTTTGTTTCTTGAGACAGGGTCTTGCTATGTAGCACAGGCTGCCCTTGAACTCCCTGCTCAGCCTAGACTGGCCTCAAACTCATGGTGACCCTCCTGCCTCAGCCTCCTCAGTGCTGGGATTACAGGCATGTGCCACTGTGCCCAGCAGGTCTGGTCTGGGCTCATTTTGGTGGCTGGCAATTAGGAATGAGGGAGCAGATTTCCAGCACTCTGTGCAACATGTTATCATATTCAATTAAATGCAAGGCAAACCACATATTCCAGAGGCACATTCTATGACTCACGGGCCACAACAGGCAAGCAGTCATCCTGGGCTGGCCGCAGGAGCAGGTTTGTTAGGGTCCCCAAGGAGCTGTCTGGCTCACAGAACTCACACATGTTCATGCCAGCGTGGGGAGCATCTATAGGTTGGCCCAGTGGCAGCAGCTGAACCCCTCTCCTGTCGAGAGCTCATTTCCCCACCCAGTAAGCTACCAAGGAAGCTCCATGTCACCCTTGGCAACATGCTCTTGTCTAATGGCCACTCTGTTAATCAGAAGGCCACTGGTAAGGAGACAAAGAGAGCGCTCATCCTGTGGTCTTGGGGCCCAGCACGGGTTCTCTAGAGAGGATGCTGCTGGTTACCCCTGGACTTTGAGTTGAGGCACCTGCCCCCCACCCCCCGGCACTGTACCAAAACCACAAACACACATTCATGTTACAGGCTCAGCTTGGAAGTATCGGGCCCTTTGGACATCAGGGAGCTACCCCGTGCCTCCTTTGTCGCAGGTGCTGGTGGCTTCATGCTCAGGCCCGGTCCCTGCCTTTTCTTCCCAAAAGCTGTGTCTGACGGCTACTGGCAGAGCTGACCCTGGTCCCTGCCATTCTTGGTGTAGCCACTCATCCATTTGCCCGTTCCTGTTTTCAGGGTGCTGATGCCTGTGCCTGTGCTAACTTCCTGTCTCCCTGTTGGATGTAAGCTGCAGCCCCAGTGCCTTGTACAGTGTCTGTGCTCAGCAAACACAGTCACTCCAGCACCCCATCTCCACATCCTTCCAACTCCTAGTGGTCCTCTTGCCTCAGCCTCCCCAGTGCAGGGATTACAGACATCATGCTTGGCTCCTGCTCCAGTCCCCTATGCAGCATGGAACAGAATCCACACAGATCCCACAGGGCCCATGCCCACCCTCCCGACCTAAATGCCCTCCTGGTGCCCCGTAATATCTAGGACAATGCCCGTGCTGCAGTGCATCATTCAGGGAAAGGTCTGTATAGACACAATGCTTTCCCACACAGCTGTGACCCAAAGCGGTTGGATGAACCTGCGAGGGACAGAGGGCTGGCCGTGCCATGTCAAAGTCCATCGCTTAATACAGCTGCCATTTGGGGATGAGATGATGCACAAAAGGCTCCCCAGTGATACCATTGCCGGTGACACGTGAAGCAAGAGAGGAGCGGGGCTGGCTGGGTTGAGCGAGTGGCTGGCAGAGATGCTGACCGGCCCAATGGGTGCTGAATCCCCTCCACTGCAGGGTCACCCCGCTCCAGTGCCAGGCCTCTCCCGGCAGGAGAGTTAGGTCACGCTCCCTTCAGGACCTGAGCAGCGGGTGATACACAACAAAACCACAGGGGACTGTGTTTGTGGAAAAGATTTCAATACATCTTAGGCACACGTATGCATATTTAAAACTTTTAAAAAATCACTCTGTTTCAAGATTTTAAAAAGCTGGCACGTATCAGAGGTATCACAAAACCTAGAAAAATGATGTTTTACCTTCCCTTTTTTTTTTCTTTCTGAGACAGGGTCTTGCTATGTGGTTCAGGCTGACCTTGAACTCACCATGGACCCTAGACCAGCTTCCAACTCTTAGTTGTCCTCCTGCGTCAGCCTTCCAAGTGCGGGGATTACAGACATCATGCTCGGCTCTAGGGCTACTTTTTAAACTCTGCCCATTTCAGATCTTGAGAGCTTGTTTGGAGGTGCTAGCCAGGGGCACACAGTTACTCATATACCCTTGATGGAAGAAAAAGTCCCTCTGTATTGCGGGTGGTCGTCTTTTCAGCTGAGCGGGCAGCTTTGGGAGGGATGCACATGAGAGGGGTAGGGGACCCTGCCTTGCCAGCCAGATCAGCTGAATCAGCCCTGGTGATCAGTAGGGTGACGTGTCGCAGCCAGGTCACCCTCACACCCAAGTCCACTTCCAATCTTGTCTCTCTTCTGTGGCCCACACATTTCTGTCACTGGGCCTCAAACCACTCACTGAGATGTTTCAAAAGGACTTCCGGCTGGACTTGGGGACTTCTGGGTCCTCACCTCCCTAAGACAGGCAATTCAGGGAGGTCAGGAAGGTGGATTCCAGACCAGCTCTGCCATCAGCTGCTCTGGGCCATGGAGTGGGGAGGCCACTTTCCAGCCCCCTGAGAGTACGTGGCAGGGTTTTGAGTGGGCACGCCATTAGCTCGGAAGAAGACGGGGGTGGCAGAGAGTGACTGCTCTGCCCACTCCTACCCGGAAGTCTCCACCCCTTGGGGGTGGCTTCACAGCTGAGTGCGTTGCCATGGCAACCACTGCCTTCCACTCTGCTCTGCTGCTGTGAGCAGAATGGGTCCCTGTCACCCCCTCACAGCTGGGCTGGTGTGCCACGGGGGAGGGGCAGGCTCAGCAGAAGTCTGTGTTTCCAGGGCAGCTGAAAGGATGCTGGAGGCCATCGTCTTGGCTGTGGCTGGCCTGCTGCTCTGCTATCCTGGCAGGGCCACTCCAGCCATCCTGGGTGGTTTGTTTGGTAGGTAGCACCTCTCAGAAACCTGAGGCAGCTTCAGCCAAGCGTCCTCCATGCTCCCTTCTAACAGACTCACGGTCTTAAGTGGTCCCAGTGCCTATGTGTCTAACGCTGTTTCTAGGATACCGGGGAAGCGGGAGTCTGGGAACCCCACTTGGAGAATCCAGATGCCGCTGCCATGGGCGCGGCTGGTCCTTACCACCCAGCAGACCCCTTCTCTCACTCACCGCCCAAGTCACTCGTGGATGAGCCTGCTCACTCACACAACGGCTGCTGCTGCCTCTGCCCTCCAGACTGTCCCCCCTGCTCCCTTACTAGTTAATGCGGGAAAACATTTACAGCTCTCTCCGGCCGGGGGAGCGGAGAGCTCATTAAGGACCGGCTCCCTGCTGCCCCCTAGCTACTTGGTTTCCTCGCTGGAGGGAAACGCGTGAATGGATGGACCTGGGTGCTCTGCAGAAAGCAAATACACAAGACCGTAACAGGGAGCGCCGGCAGCAGGGCTGTGGCGGCAGATGCCAGCACGCTCTCCTGGGATCTGAAAGGCACCGGTTCCTGGACCCCCACTGATGCCAAAATCCACGGCTGTACCAGGGCCTTACAGAAAATGTAGCGTGTGCGCAGAGCCCACATGCATCCCGCAGATACCGAGGGCTGCTCTGCCCACGGGTGCCCGCAAGGGCAGGGTAACTAGGTTGCAAACAAGGAGCGGAAGTTTTCCCACCAGTAACAGGAAAGGATCTCAGGCGGGGGGTGGGGGTGGAACAACACTGGGAAAACTCTGAGCAGCGAGCCCAGGCGGGCGGCGGCCTCCAGCTGAGGAAGGAAGGAGGCCGAGGGGTGAGCAAGACTGCTCATCACCCCAACACAATCGGGGGTGGCAAAGAAGAGGCCCCCTTTCTTTCTCTGTCCCGAGGTTTCAGGTCGAGGCTACAGTGTGGCGACAGAGCGTGGGTGGCTCAGAGCTAAGCCCCGGGGATTCAGTCACAGGGCTCCCGGGGAGCCTTCTCTAACCCTAATCACCTGCAAGGGGCCCCGCCTCCAGCATCAGTCAGCTGCCTGTTTCCCCTCTATACCTCATGGTGGGGCGAAATGCCCGCACAGGATTCTGGGAAGCCTTGGGAGATGCACGAGCCGCACTCAAGCCACTGTGGCCTGGAACTAGAAAGCCCCAGGCTACGGCACAACATTAAGCAGCACTCGAGAGAAAGCAAGGACAAAACATGGTCAGAGTGGCCGCGCAGAGACCTGCAGCAAAGTTGGTGCACAAGGGGGCTTAGGGCTTGGGGTGGGGGATGAATGGCACCGGGGGCTGGGCCACCCAGAAGTGGCCTGAGAGGTAAAATAAGCAGGCAGTGATGGCTGGGCCTGGGGAGAAGGGACTGGGACGCCCAGTCGCTCCAGCGGCAGCTACCAAGGACCCAGTGGCGATGAGGCCGTCAGGGGAAACTGGGGCTCCCGACCCTGACCTGCTCCATGCTCCCCGGGCTTCGGTACAGCCCCTTTCCCAGACCCCCAGTAGGAGGGGAGGTTTTGTAACCCTAGCATGTATGTATTTATGACAGCCGGTCGCTCCGGCGGCCCCAGAGCAGATGGGTGCCGGTGGCTGCTCTGCATGACTGAGCACCTGCCAGGCGTCGCCACTCTCACTTGGAGCACCCCTGTGCCGCCCAGGTTGCCACCACCCCTCCCGGCCCCAGACCTCACAGGGACAGGGTGGATCTTACAGCTGGCCCCTGCGTGAAGGCCGCTGTCCCCAGGCCAGTGCTCCGTGGGACGCTCCACACGAGCAGATGTGGACTATGTGCCATCACGGCTTGGCCACACTGTCTCCACCCACTGCCCCAGCACTACTGTGCCGGGCCCATTGCGCTCGCAGGGACAGTTGGACAGACCCCCGTTTAGATGCAGGAACTGTGTCACACGAGCACGCCTGGCGCGGCGGCTGCCATCACAGCCCAGGCGCCTCTGCTGTGACCTCCAAGGCAGAAGCCCCTGTTGGCCCCTGCGCTCCTCCTAGCTCACCCCACCAGGCCGCTGCTGTTCCTCCCGCTTGGACCTCGCCCGGTGATCCCTCAGGATGCCCCGCCCCTCCTGGCTGCAGGGTGACTTCCAGAGAGGTGTCCCTGAGGACTAGCACCATCTAAATCTTCACCTCCTGACAGCAAGGGCCCTGCTGTGTTCTCTGCATCACCTTTTACGCTTGTCCCCTCCCCTAGCAGGACACCCGAGAGATTTCTCCTGTTCCCTGTGTGCTGGGGCCAAGCAGAGAGAGGGTTCCCGGGAAGCACCACGGAGGAGTAAGTGAGTAGATGCAGCAGGAAGCCAGGTGGCATCTGGCCAGGATCACCCAGGTGGAAGTGATTCACAGGGCTGTTCTCCGAAGCCTGGGGCTGGGTCCCCTCCTGGACTGGCTGAGCCTGGGCCTGGCAGCCGGGCAGCAGCGTCCCCTGCTGGACACAAGGCAGATTGCCAGCCCCACACTGCAGCTCAGCCCTTAGGTGGCCAGAGAGCCTAATGCAAGCCCTAAGGGTGTGGGCCCAGAGATGCCGGGGTGTCTTCACTATGTACAGTGAGGCGAGGGGACATAGGCACTTAGCTTTCACTGCCCAGGCTCACTGCCTGCCTGGATCGCTTCCTAGCTGTGTGACACTGACCAAACCCCTGGTCTATAAACCGGGCCTGGTCAAGGTGCCCAACTCTGAGGGCTATCTGGAAGATGAAACAAACAGTGCTCACATGCCACCTCCTCTGACAGGCCCTCTTGGCTTGCCTCCCTGAAAGCGCTCCCCCAACACCAAGCCATTTGCTACCCTTTCCCTCGGCCTTTTTTTCTCATAGCACAAACCACTGAGGGACGCTTCAAGGCTCCTTGTTTCCCGTCCCCCTGCACTAGGCCAACTCTGTCTTGGAGGGGCTTTGCTCTAGCAGTGCTGCCACACAGCAGGGCATACGAACCACAGTGCACACAGCAGACGCTGGGCGGGCTCAAAGGCTGTGTGCGCCAACCCCTCCCCACCCTCCTGGGCCCTGGTACCCACCAGTCCTCTTTTGATCTCTATGATTTTTCCCCCCAGTATCAGGGGTTGAACCAGGGTCTTCCCACTGAGCTACTTTTTAAATTTTTCCATTTTGAGACAGGATCTCTCTAAGTTGCTAAGTTGTTCAGACTGGACTCCAACTGAGAGCCTGTCTCAGCCTCCCTGGTGCTGGGACTATAGATGTGCACAGACATGCCCAGCTAGGTCTACAAACTTGACTGTCCTGGGAACCAGGTGTCCATGGAGTCACCCCAAATTCTCCTTTAGTCTCCTGTTTCTGAAGGCCCTGTGACACAGTGAGGCCTGTGAGGTCAGCTGGGAAAGCCCCAGCACAGCACCGGTGCAGACGGGAAGTCCGGTGGAAAGTCCCCATCCTGCACCGCTCTTTTTTCTTTTAAGAGAAAAAAGACAAGCAATGAAACTGATTTTTGAAATAGGTTAGTAGGACAGTTACAGTAGTTGACACATTGCACATTGTTGCCTTCCTGCGCTGCTCCTGACGCTGTTCTACACGGATGCTCAGGGATTTCTGGCTCTGGTCCCCTTCCCCCTCCGTGGCTGCTATACTGAAGATGGACACCAGGTGGCAGCCGCGTGCCGTGGAGCCCGGGCTGCCTAAAGCAGAACAGGTGGCGTTTGTGACACTTCACCTTTCTACGCCTCAGGTGCCGGGGTCCATCTCCTCAGCGAGGAGGCACCAGCCCCAATGCTTCCCTGTTCCACATAAGGGCGATCTGGCACCGCGCCCACGTTCCCATTTCTGATTTCTCTCCTGTCTCAGAAACTAGCTTTCATCGCTAGCAAGAAGCCAGACACGAAAGGCCACAGAGTGTAGGATTCCACGCATATGAAACATCCACAAAAGGCAAATCCACAGTGACAGAGGGTGGAGCTGTGGCCGCCGGGCCGTGTGGAGGAGACGGGGCACCGCTCACAGGGGTTTCCCGGCTGGTGACCTCGGAACCAGAGGTAGTGACCGCACGGTGTGTGTGGGTACAGAATGCCATTGCACCATTGTACTTTCAAATAGCTAATTCTGTTATGTGAACTTCACCTTTCAAAAAAAGCCTGATTTGATACCTCATGGCCACTGTGGCCACTAAAGACGGGCATGGGGACAGTGCCTGGCCCTTCAGTCCTGAGATCCACACCCACAGCTTCTGTCCTGCTAAGAAGAGGCCCCAGCCCATATCCATCCATGTGTCCTTCGCGCAGCTACTCACTGTCCACCTATTCCACCATGACTCTGCCACCAACCCGCCACCCCTCTGTCCACTCAGCAACTGCTCATCCATGCATCTCCCAGATGACCCACACATCCACGCATCCGCCTGCCCATCCACTCACCTGTCTACCCATCCAGTGACCTCCATCCATCCACCTTCCGCTTGCCCACTGTCCTCTCTGGGTACCCACCCCCAACCCTTCCTCACCTCTCTGGCCTACACCACCATTTTAATAATGAGCAACTCCAACTCTGACACTGTCCTCTGGGAGGCCCCATGTCCACTGGAAGTGGCAACCCTTGGGGAGCCGCCACCAGGTGTCAGCATATATATTCAGTGCCCAGTGAGGGACGTGTGGGTGGGTAGAACCTCAGCTGGGAGCTGGGGGTCCGCAGGTCTGCTCTGCAGGAAGTGATGTGTGGACCCCAGAGTGAGTGGGGCACTCACCCCTCCCCCACCACCCCTGCACCTCCGCTGACCCACCACCTCCCTAGGGAGGGCCTGGGTTACCAGTGTCATTTCCTGATGAAGAAGTAGGGACTGAAAGAGGCAAGGTGGCTTCCCAGCGACAGCCTGGAAAGCTGAGCTCAAGCCCCAAAGACCCCGCCCTTCCAACCTCGGTAGCTGCTCCCTGATGTCACCACCTGTATGACTGGTGCTGCAGACTACACACTCACCTGTCTCCTGTCTACACCTCTGCGTGGGAAGCAGAAAAAAGCGAGGGCCACAGCGTGGGCTATGGAGCTCCTCTCCTTGCTGAAGGCCTTGTGACTGTGGGCAGGTTACCAAGCCTCTCTGTGCTTGTTTTTGCACCTATCAAAAGGGACATGAAAGTGACTAGTGTAGGGCCTGTGGCCAGCTGCCCTTCTCTGCCAGGCCTCCTTCTCCCTTGGCTGTAGGTGCCCAGTGCTCTGAACCAGTTCCCGGGAACAACCTCCCTGGGCCCCTGCCATTCCGGAACATGGTGCTCTGGGGCTCTCTCCACAGAGCAAAGTCTTTCACCTCTGCAACTCCAAGGCTGCAAAGGCTGGAGCCTGCTGGTTCTTGTGATGTCCTCAGGCCAGCTTTTCTGCTGTCCTCTTGTCGGCAGCCAAGCTCTCCCCTGCTCCATCTGTGCAGGCCACGGCTCTACTGGAGCTTCCTTTCTGGCCAAACTCACATGTAGGATCATACTTCTGGGCTCTGCTCTTGATCACTCTGATACAGGCGATCAGGGTAGAGAGGTTTGCTTCAGCCCACAGGTTTAGCATTCAACAGTAAGAATGGTAGCCCCAAGGGTGGCCCATCATTGTGGGAACTGTGCCCACATCTCAAACTAGGCACAGAGGACACTGCAGCTCATTCCCTCAGGGCTGACCCAGTGATCCGAGGATGCCCACCAGACCCCACAACAGTGGGGATTGGAGCTGCATATTTAGGCTGCTGTAAGCACATCTAGTGTGCCCATTTTACAGATGAGGAAACTGAGGCCCAGAGAGGCCCATTAGGTCACCCTAAGTGGCTCAGCTAGGCAGGAGCAGAGGCAGGATTCAGGCCCACAGAGGCTGAGCTCCAAAGCCCAGATCCTTGGGGATGCCCCAGGGAAGATGCCAGCCCCAGTGAGAGCAGCCCCTCCACACCAACCCAGGAGAGCCACCCACGCTGCAGCCTGTGAGTGACATAGGCTGGACACAAAGGCAAACCCCTGCCCCCCCTGGGTGCTGGCTCACTAGATGTGGGCAGGTCCTTCCTCCCTGCCCACTGAAGGGAATCCAGAAGCCAGGCCATCCCAGAGCAGTTTCCAAGGAAGTGCACAGGGCTCCCCTCTTGAGCTGCATGGTAGTAGGGACCCCAACCCTGACCCTGTGTGGCCTGGGTCACAATCACCAGGGCCAGGACACCACCGCCTTTCCTCCTGCAGCCGGCCCTGGTCCCCGTCCTGCTCCAGCGGGGCCTTGGTGAGAACCATGGGTTCGAGGCAGCTCCTGCCCCTGCCTGCCCTTCCCTCTTGGGGTCATCTTCCTGGCTGCCTTCTGGATCAGAACGGGGTTCAGAGCCCTGATTCTCACTTTAATTGAAAGCAAATGTCCTCTCTGAGCCGTCGGGCCGGGTTCCTTTCCCTCCTTGGAGCCTTTGTTCGCCCTCCTCGTGGAGCCTGGTGCCTGGTAAATTGAAAGTTACAGCGAGCGAGGACATGGTGCCCTTGGGAAGGGTGAGGGCAGACATGGCGGGGTGGGTCCATGCCGTGGTTGCAGGTGGCAGGGTGGGATGACAGGGCTGGCAGGATCAGGAGGAGGCCCCTCAGACCTGAACCCCTCACCCTACATCCAGGTAACTCTGTGCTCACACTCTATGGAAGTCACCAGAGAGGAGAATGGGAACGGAATGTGGCTCCTCTGCCAGCTGGAGAGAATCAGCACTAACACCTGCGGTGTGCAGCCATCCAGCATTTCCGGGACACCGGGCGCAATGAATGATTTTTATTGTCTCCCCTGATTTCATCCCAAAGTGCTTGGGAAAAGTGTTTTTAAAGTATGTGGTAGTGCAGGTTCTGTAATCCTAGCACCCTGGAGGCTGGGGCAGGAGGACTTCCATGAATTCAAGGCTACCCTGAACTACATAGTAAGACCCTGTCTCAAAATAACTAAAACAATACAAAATAAAAATAAAACAAATCAAGGTGCTCTTGTGAGTGTGGCGGTATTAGCATGTCTCCTGCCTAACTGCTCAATTCCTCCGGCCAGGAGTGCAGCATGCTAATGAGCAGGGAGGGTCCCTTCCGGGCACGTGACATGATGATACCGCACAGATGACACTGGCAGATGCTCCTCTGTCTACAGTCAAGAAACACTCTGTCCACAGAAACCCACCCTAAGCTGGAAGCACCCCAAATCAAGGACACACTGCATACATCTGGCCTGGCCAGAGCTGGCCTGGCAGCACAGGGCCTGCAGAGAACTGGTGGTTTCTCATCATAACCATGGGCTCACTGCCCTGCCCCGCAGGTGTCTCAGAAAGGCTTGGATCTCGAGCCACCTGCCTGAGCAAAGATACAAACTCAAAATAAAGTTTGAAGTATGGTTTCCACTGAACGCTTATGACTTTTGCATAATCACAAAGTTGAAAAATCCTGTCTCACCGTCACAAATCAGGGACTGTTTCTGTAGCTTTGTATCCTATTTTGTACCCCAGGCGGGAGGCCATCCCTTATCCCTTCTGTCCACTTCTGAGTGAGGTTTTTTTTTTTGTAGTGGGGATTGAGTTCAGAGCCTTCATGCCCAGCTCTATCCTTATAGTGGACTGATAACTAGGGGTCAACTTGTAACCCCCAGCTGCACTGAGTAAGCGTGGTGCTGCGCCTGCGAGGCCCACCTGGGGACTGTTGCCAGCAGCATAAGAGGCAGAACTGGAGAAGAAAATGGCTGTTGGGAGTGGAGAAAGGCTGTTGGAGCTGGTGGAAGCTGTTGGTTCTGTTGGAGGAGCTCGTCATGCTGGCTTTCTGGACAAACTTGGCTGTTTTCATCCTCCGAGGAGCTCGGGACTTCATTGGCACTGGGCAGGGGTGGCAGGGAAGACCCGTTTCCCCCATGAGGGTGGGAAGCAGGGTGCCTGGCCAGCCTGCCTGGCCCCAAGACCAGGTAGGTTGTCACTGGATCCCACCTGTCTCCAGAGATCCATACCTTGTGCTGCACTGGACCCATGTGGCCCAGCACTCCACGACACTCAAGAAACACCCAATCCACACAGCTTTTCCAAGGTGGCTCCCAGGCTCTGAGTAAAATGTGCACCTCTCAGGCCCCAGCGACCTCATCTATAGACACAGAAGCAAGGGAAGGGAGGACAGCTGACAGCAGCATTGGTGCCACCGCCGATATCTTCCCACCCGAGCCCAGCAAGCTCTGATCTCCTCTCTCCACAGAGGGTCAGGGCAGAGAAGACTCGGGCTCTGAGGATGATCCTGCCCGTGGCCCCAGGAGCACCTGGGATTGTCGGCCTCCTGCACCAGCTGGTTACTGTGCAGCCTGAGAACCACAGGTAAAGCCAATGCGGCCAGTAGGGGCCACATGTGAAGTGCTCAGCCCCAGCCACCACGGCATACAAAATCTCTGTCTCAGGCCCAGATCTAAGGCTCTGAGTCGGGGGGTGAGGTGGAAGCCCAGGGCTCCTGCCTGCAGCCAGAGTTGGGAAACCAGCTCTGAACTGCCGTTCTGCCTCTTATCTACTTATAAGTTAGCTTTTTGTTCCCCTGTGTTTGTCCTTGTTTGTTTCTTCGAGGAAGACTGTTACATTATGTAGTAATTCTCACATTGCTACAACACAACATGTGACACCCACAGTTTAAAGGAAGACAGGTCTAACTTGGCTCACTGCTTGGGGGAATTCAGCCCAGGGTTGGCTGATCCAAGGCAGGGGCATCATGGCGGAAGGGTGTGGCAGCACAAAGCTGCTCTGGGACAGGTGAGAACAGGGAACAGTGCTAGTGGGGAAGGGCCCGAGACCAGACATAAAGTCCAGGGTCACGCCGCCATGACACACCCAGACACACCCAGAAGTGGGCTTCACCGATCCCCAGGCCAACCTAACTCCAAGTTGGCACTCCACCCTCACCACCACAACTGTTTAATCTGCCCTTTGGGATCCTCACTTGTTCATCTGCCCCCACCCCATTTCAGCTTCTGTTTCGACAGAACTCCCTTTCCCACAGGGGACACACTCCAAGCCCCCTAGTGGGTACCTGAAACCAGGGACAGCACAGTGCCCTGATATACATGCTTTTCCTATACATGCATACCTCTGGGGAAGTTTCACTTTTAAGAGATTGAAGCCACTAACAAAGAATTAGGCTGCCATAAAAGTTAGAGGATGCTGGGCACAGTGGTGCACGCCTGTAACCCCAGCACTTGAGAAGCTGAGGCAGGAGGATTGCCACAAGTTCAAGGCCAGCCTGGGGCTCCATAGTGAGTCCAGCCTGAACTGCATAGTGAGACCGTGTCTCAAAAAAACAAAAACAAAAAAAGTTAGATGAGCACGGTCTCTCTCAAGGTACCTTGCCATACTGTACTCCCCTACTTGTGACAGGGTGAGCCCTTGGATATCTGTGTGGCCAGGTGAAGTAGGCAGTGGCAGCGGCACTGTGGCAAGGTGACAGGCTGCCGTGGGTTACTTGAACACCAGCAGGGTGACCCGAGCTGGCCCTGCAGTGAAGCTGGCTCACAGGTGGGTAGCGTACAAAGCGTGGAGCGGGTATGGGGTTGGAGCTGGGTAGCAGGAGTCATAGTGGTACCCGGGATGACACTCGATTTAAATCATATGGATTATTCCTGGGATTTCCCACGTGATATTCTCAGGGCATCAGCCATGGAAACTGTGAGAGTAGCTCAGGGGGGACAGCTGTACTGAGTCTTCACACGCTGATAGACACGTGCTTGGTGCTGGTGATACTGTGGTGAGCCAGCTGGTTCCATCCTCTGGGGCTGGCAGTGCAGGTGGGAAGTGATGATGCCAGTTGGGTGAGTCCAGGGGCTCCAGGACAGGGTGGGTGGGGGTGTGCGTAAGAAAGGGCCCCAGGGCAGGAGGCATCAGCATTCTATCAGGCGTTTCTCAAGCAGATGAGCTCCCAGCTGGATGTGGCTGCAGGGCGCAGATCCCCACACACAGGCAGGGCAAGGTCCCAGGTGAGGTTCCATATTCTGGGTTCGTGGGGTCCTGGGCAGATTTGGCCGAGGCTCAGCCACGGTGCTCCAGCCCCAGATGAGGGCTGGCTGCGGCCCCATCCATAGGTGACTACTGTTAACTAGCCTGGCCAGGAAAGCCAGTCTGATGAGGCCATTGTTTGGTTGCAAAGCTTAAAAATGCTCATAATGGGCATGTTTTAAAAATAGATATTTAATGGCCAGGACTTGGCAACAGTCCCTCTGGAAAATATTGCTTATATGAGGGGGATTCCTGCCTTAAGGTTCCCTTTCTCTTGGGTCAACATAGCTGTTTTTTGTCACAGAATCAGCCCCCCAGGTATGCAGATGAGGCTGTGTGCTTACACAACTATAGGGGTGGGGTGCTCCCTACTGAGGCATCTTGTTCTGCTTTGAGGTGACCCTGCCATGATAACGTCCCCCTCCCACCTCTAGTAACATACCTTTCCCTTCCAGGGTTCCAAGAACACTCTGCTCATTCACTCATTCATTCATGCAAATGTTGGGGGGGGGAGACATAGGGTCTTGTTATATATAACCTAAATTGGCCTTGAACTCACAGCAGTCCTTCTGCCTCAACCTCCTGAGTGGTGAGATTACAGAAGTGCATCACCGCACTCTGCTACATGTGATATTTTTAAAAGCAAGCCACTTCACTCCTCCGAGCATGGTGTGTCCATCCCCAAAGAGGAGGGATCAGACCCACTCTCTGGACTGTCACAGGCATTCATGCTGGAAGTTAGGCAGGATTGTAGCAGAGCAAAGTGCCAGCAACTGGGAGCAGGACACCAAAGTGGATGTCTTTTGAGCACCATTGTGTGGCACATACTAGGCCAGGGCTGGGGACACAAATAAGACACAGTCCCCCTGTTGCCCCACTGGAGGGGCCCAAGGGAGATTTTCAAAGATGAAGTCCCCAGGGTAAAGAACACACATGTGCAAGATATCAGCAATGACAGCAGGCAGCCTGGAGCAGAGCAGAGTGCAATAGCACAAGAGCAGCCTGCGTCTTATTGTATAATTCTTATACAGGCTGTTATCACACATTTACATTCCTGTATAGTGCAGTAACCAGTGCATGCATGTTCACCTGTGCTAAGTCAGGGTTATATGATAGTGTCCCCTCTGGGCACCTGTGCTATGCAAGTGGGCTCATGTCCTCAGGTGCCTTAGATGCCCTGAGCTTCAAAGCAGTCTGAGTCATTCCCCACATCCATCCCATATGCCCCAGCTCCCCAGAGGCTCACAGGCCAGCAAGACAAGAAGGCACACAGGAGGGGCCATGTGGTGCCCAGAGGGGACCCCAGGGTGATCTCCTAGGCTGCCAGAAGGCGACTGCTCAGCTGAGAACTGAGCCAGGAAACAGGCAACCACTCTGGGATGGGCATGTGCCCAGAGGAGGGGCCCAGGGCTCACCCCCCCCTTTGCCCTGTGGGACACAGCCCACTCTGTGGGTTCCCATCCAACCAAGCTGGTGCCCAGGCTCCTCCTGGGTGGGACAGGTCATCCAGATTTAGAAGACGAGAAAGAAGGGTGAGGATGGCCCCATGCCCACCACAGGGTTCCCCCGAATGCTGCACCCTGCCCTCGCCCACACTGTGTGTGAAGATCTGGCTGTGCTCATCCGAGTCATCCGAGAGAAGCTGCAGAGGCAGCACACGTCCCAACACACCTGTGCATGCGCTTCCCGAGCACACGGGTCTACACAGCCACAGCATGGCTATCAAACCAGAAAACAAACACTGTTGCTGGCAGTCCTGGTGCCTTTCCCCACTTCAGAGGCTGGGGCTGTCATACAGAATAGACTTCCTGTATGAGTGTCTGGGGTGGGCCAGAGATCAGCTCTGTAATCAGGGCCCCCTCTGCTTCTCCCCTGTACTGGGGGCTCAAAGCTCCCATCTTCTAAGATGCAGTATCAGATTTATGCTCAGCTTCCAGGCCAGGGAGCTGCTGCTGCGTTGGCGCCTGTGCAGCTCTCTGGTGCCCCCTGAAGGCTCACAAGATCGGTGCAGGCCAGTTTACCCCAGAGTTCCCAGTTGAAGAGGACTGGAGGACCTGAGGCCCATGCCATAGGCTTTGCCTTAACCTGCCTGGTCTAAGCCTCTTGCCTTGTCTTTGCTGTGTTTCTACCCATTCAGGCAACTCGGTGTCATGTGGAGATCTGGGCTCCGGCATCCTGTGCCATGACTTGCAGCTGTGTATCCTTGTGGGTGTTGCTTTCCCTCTCTGAGCCTGAGGATTCTCCATCAGCAGAAGTGATGGCCTGCACCTTTGTGCAGGGGTATGGCAAGGGTATGGACATATGCCATGGCAAGGTGCTGAGCACACAGACAGCTCTCAGGAAACATGGACATATATCCTCATTCTGAGCTCTGGTGGCTCCCAGCCAAGGAGCGGCAGAGGATGAGGCCCTGGGGCCCACGGTGTGGCATTCAAGTGGTGGTCTCTGCACGGGGGCTCCCTGTCTGGCTGAGGTAGACTCAGCATGGCATGGCGGCCCATGTGGCCCAGGGTGTCCCTGCCCGCTCCTGCCTTTCCTCTGTGTCACTTATGGGAACCTCTGCGCCAAAACTCGGGCACTGCAGGTCTGTCTGTCCAGGTACCCGTGAACCCGAACCAAGGCTGCAAACACCCAGATGCTGTAAACAGGCAGAAAACTTGCAGCAGAAAAGTCACCCTGGATTCCTCCCGAGACTGCACTGATATTATTAGAGGTGTCCGTCTGTCACCGCCGGCCCCCACTCAGGTCCCAGTAGCCTTTTTTAGCACAAGAAAACTTTCCTCCGAAAGCAAAATATGCACAGGCCTTAATTGCTTGCGCCTCGGAATGAGATGTGCCTGTCAGTCAGCTGTCCGCTGCCGCATGGCAAGCCCACATGTCTTGGTGGTTTTTATTTCTTGAAAAAAGATGGAGTTTATCTGTATTTCCCATAGTAATAGCCACAGCTGGGATGCAGACAGAGGCGTGGATAGATGTCAGAGCAAAGGCCCAGAGGGAACCCGTGGGCACCATGGACATGGGGGAGGGACAGGAGGGGACAAGACCTGATGTCTATGCCCCTGAGCTGCCCTGAGGACAAAGACAGAAGTACTGGGAGGGGTGTAGGCCTCAGGCAGCTGTCACATCACAGGCCCATGTGTGGCACCTGCTTGTGCCCCAGCATTGCCTCTCTCAGCAGCCTCAACACTGGCCTTGGGGGCTGAGATGCACCTGAGGTGGTTCTGAGGGTCCTGAAAGTGATGACTAGAGCAGACAAGGGCGGAAACAGCTGTGGCCACGTCAGGTCGTCAGAATGGCACAGCTGCTTGTTCGCTGCATTCTGAACTATGGATAATTGCTAAGCTACCCACCTATTGCCTGGTTGGGCAGATGCGAGAAGACAACTACACATGTATGTGTGCCTGTGATATATGCATATATCCTGTGGTTTTGTTCCCTAAGATTTATTTATTTATTTATTTATTTTGGCGGTACTGGGGATTGAACTCAGGACCCTGCGCTCGCTAGGCAGGCGCTTATTCCACTGAGCTATATCCCCAGCCCTGTTCCCTAAGATTTAACATGTGTTTTCCTATTGTTTTGAGACAGGGTCTCATTATGTAGCCCAGTCTGGCCTTCAACTCCCAGCAATCCTCCTGCCTCAGCTACCCCACACCAGCCAGTGCTGGGATTACAGGCGTCCCCTACCACAGCTGGCTAATGTGCATTTTAACATACACAAAGTAATGTTAACATCCTTCATATCTGCCATGCTTTGGGTATGCAGTGTCACTGAAGGTCCCTGCAGTGCTATTGGAATTGGTGGAATCTTCAGAGGGTGGGTCCTGGTAAAAGGAAGCAAGGTTCGGGGGTACCCTGCCCCTTTCTGTTTTCCTTTGGCTCCTGTCTGCCATAAGGCAGGCTCCTGCTGGGATGTGCCATGCTGCTACAGACCAAGTGACCGTGCACCCAAGTGACCATGTACCAAAACCTCTGAAATGACACAACACATTTTCTCAGCTGTTATGTCCCAGCAATGGAAAGGTGTATTTTGTATATAAAAACCAAGATGCCTATAAGTATAAATTTACCAAATAAATACAAAAGGCCAGAAAGCACATAAAAACGTCCATTATCATTAAAATTCAAAGAAATATTAGCTTGTTTTTAAGATACCTTTAGTTGTGAAATTGAAAAATGTATTTAAAAAAAATAACAAGATCTGGTTTGGGAAAGGGCATAGTGGAAATGATCATTACCACACACTCTTGTGCAGAATGAAAATTGGTACAACTTCCTTATGGACAATTCATTACCAACTATGAGTGGCCTTCAAAATGCAGATCTGCTGGGCATAGTGGCATACTTCTGTTATTCCAGCACTGGGGAAGCTGAGGCAGGAGGATTGTCATAATTTTGAGAGAAGGCTGGACTATACTGTGAGAATGCCCTGCTGCCAAATGGACAAATCTTGAGACTCAGCTATTCTGTTGCTGAGTTTATCCAAAAAGGACAGAGATGGGCATACAATTTATTGTATGATTTTATGACTGTGTGGCACTTTTGTGATGTTTTCTGTGAGCCGGATCAAGGGTTGTAGTCACCTGGCCTGGAAATTGTCTTTGTATGGCCTGAGCTCTAGAGAAGCATTAACCAAACATTTACAGACCCCCACCTGTGGCCAGGACCTGGCAAGGTGCCTGGGGACATCAGTGGGTCTCTGGAAGCTCCTTTCCATACTAGGGAGCCAGGAAATCACATGCTCACCCAGCACTAGGGTAGGCAGGGGACCCAAATGCCACATTTCCTTGCTGCCACTGGGACACTATCAGTGCAGTGCTGGTGCCCTGGTTCCCATGCTAATTAGGAGCTCTAATTAGCACCACATCAGATTAATAAAGAGGGGGAAGGGAAGCGGCTTAATCAGTGACAGTTTGACAGACAAATCCTTCACACTCAGGCTCCAGATGGGGGTGGTAACATTTCTGGAACTGCCACTGTAATCACACCTGCTGTCTACTGAGTGCTCGGTATGTGTGGGCATGGGGCCGTGTGCTTTCCTTCTCTCATCCCAGTGCACTCCAACAGCTTTGTGAGGAAACTGGGGCACAAAGAGAGTGCGACATGTTCAGAGCTGCTAAAGAGTGAACAGCAGCCGGAACTCCTGTGCAGGGCTGGCTGACCACAGAGCCAGTGCCGGTGACAGCTGTTCCACAACTATTCCCTGTCCAGTCCCTCACCACTCCCTGCCCACCCACCACCCATCCACCCGCAGGCTCATCGTCCATCTACCCATCAGTCCACTCAGCCACCATAGAGCCATCTACCGTCCACCCACTCAGTCCCCACCCTCTACCCATTCACTCACCACCTGTCCATTCACTTGTTCACCACCCAGCCACTTGCCCCCTCACCCATCAATCTACCTATTCATCATCCACCCACCTACACATCCATCTATCTGCCCACAACACACAGTCCATTCATCCAACTATCTCCCACGACCCACATCTCCCTAGCACCCATCCGTCCATCACCATCCATCCACCCATCATCCATCGGTCCACCTCCATCCTTCCATCCCTCCACAGTTCTACCATCTGTCAACCTATCACCCACTATCCACCCCTTCATCCCCCCATCTGTCCACCCACCCACCCATTCGCTGAGCTCCTTCTGAGTGTTAGGCAGTATACGGGGCATTTATGACACAGAGGTGAAATAGAAAAGAGTCCCCATCCCTCCAGAGCTTGCTTGATAGTAGGTGGGTAGCAGAAGGTGGGGGAGAGAGACAAAACCATGAATGTTGAGCTTATAATAAATAAAGTAGTTTGGGTGCATAGCAAGGGGTAGGGAAGGATATTATTTTAGCTAATGTGGTCATTAGCTCAGTGAGGAGGTGACATTTAAGCACGGACCTGAGTGAAGGGAAGGAGCCAGCCAGGAGATCAGGGAGTGGGCGGGCCAGGAAGATCAGCACATTCAAAGGCCTGAGGCCTCACTGGTGTGGAAGACCAGGTGTCTTTCTGCCCAAGGCTCTAGTGTCCCAGGGCCTGCACCTTTGTATTTTCTAACCCTCTGTTCTGCCTCACTCTTCCTCATCTCCAGCTCTGGGCAGGCTTGGGACCACTGTTTGAGCAAAGCTCCTGTGGCTGAATCATCCTCGAGTTCCCTACTAGGTGGCTCCTTTTCCAGCACAGCAGGCTGGCCTTCCAGGCTAATTTGACACCTCCTTGGTGATCCCACAGACCCCAGGCAGAGGGAAGGTCCTAGAGCAGACAAGTCCAAAGGTCTCAAGGGACAGAAATGGCCTCTACGGCCACATGCTGTGAATGAGGGCATGAGTGGCATGTGTGGAGGTGAGAAAAGTGTTGGTCACATCCTGGACAGCAGCACAGGCTGGACGAGGGCAGTGAAACAATTCTCTAGACATGGTGGCAGGACCCATGGAGGAGCCAGAGAAGAGATACAACCTGTGCTGATGGATGCTTTAAGAACTCACTCTGCCTGCTGGTGGTGGTGGGTAGGAGTAGAGGGGACACATCAGGAGTCTCACATGATCCAAGTGCGAAAGAATGGTGGCCTGGACCAGGTGTTCCTGATGTCCACCTCCAGGTCTGCTGAAGAGTCACCTGCATCATCTCAGCCAACCTCAGAAACACCCAGCTCTTACCCACCCGGGCCCACCATGCAGAAGCTGCAGCAAATGGCACAGCCACAGGGAGACCCATGTCAGGGAAGGCCTTTCTCAAGTCCTTGAATAAGCTGGTCTCATGCTAAGTGGGCCTTTATTCCCTCCCACCTCCGTTGGGATCCAACACTCTTCTGACTCACAGTCCATGTGCTTGGTGTGATAGATTCAGCCTTCTGTTTAAGAGGTGACCAGATGACCAGGCCTGGCCACTCAGCATGTCCCACACTCTTGGTCGCACTTACTGGCTATGAGGTGGACGTGTGTCTAGGCAGGCCCAGTGAGACCCAATCCCAGGACTGCGACAGACTTATGATGGGACAAGATGCTTCCTTGATAGTGTGGCTGCCAACCTGGAAGGATGTCAGCTTATTCTTTCCCATCATTAAGAGTATGGGCAACCGGAGGGTAAACCAAGGCTGGCAAAAGGCAGAACTGAGAGGTGCGTGGAGATTAATTCTCGATGCCATCCTTTGTGCACCTGGATCTAGCTATACTTGAAGCCAGGTCTGCTGGAAATTTTTATGAATTCACAAATTCTCTTTCATGCTTTAGACAGTCTGAGTTGAATATTCTGTCAGTTTCTTAAGCAGGCGGCAAACTCCCCATGAGGATCTAAGAAGGTGGACGCTTCTCTTTGGAGCCTTGATGTGCACAGTACAAGCGAAGGAGCATGAGCAGTAATGAGCTCCTTAGAAATGCAGAACTTCAGGCCCCACTCCGGACCTGCTCGATCAAAATCTGCCTTGGGACCAGCTCTCCAGTGGGAGTCAGGGCACATTGTCCTACACAGAGCACCTCCCTAAAAACAACTCAAGCTTCGAACAGAACAAGATGTCTTCTAAGATTCTTCCCAACGCTGAGCCCTCTGCCCTGTTTCCAGCTCTCCTTGGAGAGGAACGAAGCTGGGAGGAAGTGCAGGGCAGGAGGGGCAGAGTGGACCTGAGGGAAGTCCCTGTGGTCCTGTTGGGAGAGGAGCCTCCTGCTCTGAACCGCCTTTTAAGTTTAGCTAGAATATTTATGGTTCCGGGAAGGAGGGGGAGAAGGAAAGGAACAGCCCCAGACATGGTGGAGGGACTGGAGCCCTCACCCAGGGGATGGTGGCTTCTTTAGTTTGACCCTTTGCTCTCTGGAGGAAAAAACAGGTTTTCTCTCTTTTTCTCTTTCTCTGACTGGCAGCACTGGGGACTGAATCCAGGGCCTTCATGCTGAGCTACATCTGCAGCCTTTTGTATTTATTTTGAGACCAGGTCTCATAAGTCATTAAATTCCTCAGGCTGGGCTCCAGTTTGCAATCCTCCTGCCCCAGCCTCCCAGAGTGCTGGGATTACTGGTGTGTGCTGCCACGCCTGGCCTTATGTTGCTTCTGAGGTGTCTATAACAGTCTCCTCTGCTGCTGCAGAGAACGCAAATGGTGGAGACAGAGGTCTCGCTTCTCCCTCAGAGAGGAGCCACGTGTGGGGCCCTGGGGCTGCAGTCACCAGATTCGTCCCCCGTGAGTCTGGGAGAGGCAGGCTCACCTCTGCTTGGCAGGTGACAGGTGCTCAAAAATACCTAAGAGACAGGACAATGAAGTGCACCACGCAGGGACGTCCTCAGGACAACTGGAGAAGCAGCCACAGAGGACAACAGCACCTCGGCTGCATGGCGTCTCCCGGATTTGATAAGCATTCTGTGGTTACGTCAAGACGGTCCTGGCTTCTGGGAGACTTCTGCTTCCTGAGGAAGAGCAGGGCTCCAAATCAGCAAGGTATTTTCGAGCGCCTTAGCAAAACGGTAGTGATAATAGCCTTGCAGCTCACATGCGGGAGTGGAGACAGCAAGAGACAAGCGCTGGCATGGCCTGTCTCCTCCCATCAGTCTCCGTGCCCAGCCCTGCACTTCCGGTGCTCACTGTGGGACAAAATACCTGTAAAGGTGAAGGGCACGCTCTAGTTCAGGGTTCCAGAAGCTTCAGGCCAGGTCTTCTGTTCCTGTGGTTCTCAGCTTGTGCTGAGCAGCGTTCAAAAAGGTGCGGGGTCCCAGCATACCCTCTGGGACACGCCCCTCATACCTCACTTCCTCCCATAAGGCCTCACCTTTTAAAGGCCTAACACATGAGCGGGGGGGGGGGGGGGGGGGGGGGGGGGGTGGGGAGGGAGATTCTGGAGGACAGACACTCTATCTAAACTATAACTCTTTCCTTGAATGCTTGACAGGGCCAACTACCTAACCTGCAGAGCCCAGGGCCAAAGGAAAGTACAAGGCTATTGGTTCAAAAAGCAGGAGAAAAGTGAAGCCACGGTGTAAAATAGAAAGTCTCCCCTTCCTTCCATGGTCTTTCAACATGATGCTTATTTGCTATTTATATTCTAAATAAAAGAAATTTTAAATTATTAGCATAAAGTTTTTGTTCCTCTTTATAATATGCAAATCCAAATATGTGCACATTTAACTTGTACGTGAAATTACACAGTACGTGTATCTATCTTCCGATGCTGGTGTCTGCACACACATTTCATTTTTGCCAGGATAGAGGAACGCTGCACAAAATTAAGTTTATTTGCTTCTTGAGATGCACACATTCTACCAACACTCATTACCTTTGGCTAATTATGAAAGGGAACGTAGGGATTGCTGCCTGTCCACTCGATCCTTAACCAACACGCCGCATTCGTACGCCTGGCTGCCTGGCTGGCTCATGCTTATGGCTTGCTGTGTTAATGTATTTTCATGGATATCACAAAATACCTGGGGGCATAATGTAGGAGGAAAAGGCTTCATGTAGCTCTCAGTTCTGGAGACTAGAAGGGCAAACAGCTTGGCTTTGTGGCAGTTTCCCCAATGTGACACCATCATGCTGTGGACCAGTCCTCCAGTCCATGCCCTTTGGGGAACACACTCATTGTATATTGAAAGCACAGCCCCCTCACAGGGAAGACTATGTGGGTTCCCTGGTCACTAGGGCTCGAGCATCTTCTCGGTTCTGATGGAGAGTCACCTGCCAGGCTCTCCGAGGTCCCATCACTCAGTGTGGGCAAAACGTGCTCACCTTGTGCTGACTTGGAGTCTCTCCCAGCCCCTCTGCATGTGCCTGCTGGAATCCTGTGCTCAGGGGGCACCTCCAAGGCTGTGCAGGAGGTGGGAAGGAATGTAGAGACTTGTTCATTCACCCTGGTCCCCTTTCAGACCCTTGTCCGCCTGCCACACGGTGTCTGAGGTCTTGTCCCTGTGACGCCTCCCTTGTTCCATCACAGTTTCAGTGTCCCCTTCCGAGATAAGACACTGACAGACAGGGACAGAAGGAACAGAAGGCAAATAGATGAGCCAACAACTGGTGACTCTGTGAGGGGCGTGAGGGCCTCCATCAACCCATCCTGTGCCTTCTCTGTGGAGTCACACTTTCCTAAATAAAAAAATTTTAATAAAAAATTAGTGTTGAGGAAGGAGTCAATAAGCAAATGACTATTAGGGAAGGCTGCTTTGCCTTTTTTCTTTTGGCTCTATTTTGCTGACCCTGTACACAGGGAGATCACCTTCTGATGTACTTCGTTCATTTTCTCTGCACTCGCCCTATGACTTTGGGGAAGACCACTTCCCTTTTGCTAGATTTTTAAGCCCAAATCCCTCTCTGTCGGGGAAAAATAGTTGGCATCTATGACGAAAGAGGCTCCTGTGCCCCCACCCATAAGAACTAAAGGTCAGATATTGCATATCATAGAACCTTTATTATTTTTCCTCTAAATTCTTAGAAACTTACATAACGCCCGTGCTCTAGTTATGACTCCATAGACATTTAAAATGCATCTTCGTTTATAAATATTTTACATTTGGTCCATAGAACAGATAATTTTACTAAATAATACTGTAACTTTTTTTAAAACAGGCTCTGTATATACTTTGAATATGTATATATTACATATATTTTTTAATATAGAGATAAATTTACTTGATGTTCTGAGAATAAATCCTTATTGCAAAAAAACCATATATGATAATACAATATCTCTCCCCCACCCTGGGGAAATACTAAAAAAAAAAAAAAGTTACACATATTCACAGATCTCACAGTAGATGTACAAGACTTAATATTGTGCTCTATAAGGTGAGTTTGGGTGGAAATCAGTTAAGGGATTCCTTGCCAAACATCTCAGTTAGAGGAGCTTACAAACATTAAATATACTGCATTTATCATAGAAAGACGGTCTCAGTTTCACATTGAAGACAAAGAGAAGAGAGTCCCCACATGTCCCCTAAGGGAACACACACTTGGACAGCGGGTGGGACAGAAGACACAGTGGCGGGTCCTTCTGTCCTAAACCCTAGAACCTCACAACTGGATGCAGCTGGACTGTGGCTTCCCCACATGGCCTAGGGTGCCTTGGCAATGTGACTATTTTACAGATGGCCTCGGGAAAACTGCAGACCCATCAAGCCACGCATGGGGAACAGATGTGCATGGTGCGTGTATCTATGTGCATACAGACGTTTAAAATTCTCTACGATAATGTGCTGGGTGCTCTGAGGGTAATATCTTATTGCAAGAACTGGTGTGCTGGTCGCTTCTGGATGAGCATGAGAAGATACTAAAAATCCCACAGTCACAGTATTTACCATAGTTAATAAGGATTAGTCAGGAAACACAGTTTGAGAGCTAAGGAGCTAAGGACCTACAGGGTGAGACTTCTGCTTTGCTACAGGGACCCCTTCTCTTGGCCAATGAAAAGGTCTCCTCACAGGAGCTCCTAGGACCTCATGACCCAGCTTTGCCACCAACACCATGAAGACGATTCCTGAAAGGGACACCTCCCACTTCCCAAGGAAGCACGGTTGGCTTCAGAAGCCCAAGGTGGGGTGGGATGGAGCCCGGGAGAACACTGGTGCCTCAGTCAGTGGGCTTTGTGGGTCATGGTGCCTCCTGCTGAGGAATCTGGGGAAAGGAGGCAGCAGCTGAAAATGGGGTGGCAGTGCGACAGTGTAAGAGGGGGCCTGAGGGACAGCTGCATCTGCCTCGACCGGAACAGTTCCTTCCCCTCCTTCCCTCTGCAGGGGTTTTGTGCTCTGTAAAGGCGGGCAGCGAATGAGTGCTCCTGCTGGGACATCCCCCCTCAGTGGCGACCAAGAGAAATCAGCTGTGCACGGAGCACTTTTCCAGCACGCAGAGCCCTTCTGGAAGGGGCAGGTGGGCCAGGTTCAATCTGAACCCAGCGATCGAGGAGCTGCCCAGAGGCCGGTCCACTTGGGGATGTGGGGAGGGGACACTGCCTGAGGTCTCCGGGGGTGTTTCGTCAGCTGCCTCAGGAAGAAGCCCGCACCTGAGGAGTCAGAGCTCTGCTGGCTCCTGCTCCTTAGTGTGAAGCCCCTGTGGTCCCATTGTACAAAATGCCCGGTTGTGGGTCCCAAGCAGCATCTGGCAGAACCAGCCTCCTGTGAAGTCCCATGTAACAGTCAGGGTCTGGCAGTAAGAGAACAGTCAGGAAAACAACTAAAAGCCAGGAGTGCGTGCGGCCTCTCCCAGCCACACTCACTGGTGCGCTAAAAATGGGCTATGGAGGCCGTGACAAATGCTAACTGGCCACTTTGTGCTTTGGGGCCCCGTGGAAAGGATCACCAGGCCCCAAGCACTGGCAGCCACTGGCTGCTGCTGTCCATGGCAGGGCCCGCCCGGTCCAACTGTCCCCCATGCCCCTCTGTGAGCCGATGGTGTTGGATGCGCCACTTGAGGTAGGTGCGGGTGGAAGGTGTCCAGTCATCAAGTGGCGGTCACTGGGGCTCAGCCAGGCAGGGGTGACAGCGTCGGGTTGCGAGAGCCCAGCCCTAGATGTAGGCCTCCTTGCTGGCTGAGCCACCGGCCTGGGGCTGCTCAGGGCCATTCTCCGGGCGGACGATGTCTTCGCTGGGCTGGGTCATGACCTGAATACGCTGTGGGCACCAGGGAAAGGAGACGTGAGGTGCTCTGGGCAGTCGGCCTCGCAGACTGCGTGTCTATCCCTCTGAACCCTTCCTGATCCACTCCAGCCACACTGACCGCAAACACACTGGTTGAGCTCCTGCCCCGGGGCCTTTGCATGTACGCACTTTCAGATGGTTGCTGTCTTGCTCTCTGCCTCCCTTGCTCTCTCAGCCCCTACTTCTTTTTTCTCCACGAGACACGACCCCATCTTGTGGAGTTTTTAGTTTGCTAACTGTTTGCCTTTCTGTGCTAGAACTTATTCTCTTGCCTGTCTAACACCCAAAGCCTTTGCTGTGGAAAGCTAAAGCTTTGGGCCTGGAATTGGACAAAGGGGCCATGTTCTGGCTCTGTGAACAACTCACTGTAAGGGCTGGGAAGCAGCTTTCCACTGGGGGACTCAGCTTCTCTAACTGTGAGAGAAGCAGACTGGCCAGGCAACTCCGCGGCACAGAGCCCAGCGCCTTAGATCTGAGAGCGCCCCCTTGTGGCAGGGATGGCTTCAGTAGAACCCTGAGTGTGTGGCTTGCTGGTGGTCTCCATGGTGAGCTTCTCCACCCTCCTGGAGGATAACTCTGCCTGAGCCAGCCCCATGAGTTCCCACCTGGCACCCGGGACTGTCTTGCCTCACTCTGACAATTCTGTGCAAATTAACAAAAAGCTGGTATGCAGGAAGCATAGGTTGAATGGCCCTCATCTGAGATTCTGAAACCAATACCCCCAACCTATAAGTTTTGAGTGCTGACTTAACATTCCTAACCTGGTGTGACAAATGGCAAGGCAGAACATAAGTGTGTTAGAATATTGGCTAAAATTACCCAGTATGTCACTGTATGCATACAAGTATTTCCAAATCCGAAAAACTCTGAAATCCTGAACACTTTTGGTCCCAAGCATTCGGTTAAGAGATCCAGGGCTGCCAGGTGTGGTGGCACATGCCTGTAATCCCAACACTCTGGAGGCTGAGGCAGGAGGATTGCTGCAAGTTCGAGGCCACCCTAGGCTACATAGTGAGTTCAAGGCCAGTCTGAACTACATAGCAAGACCCTGTCTCCAAAACAAAAAACAAAACACAAAAAGAGAAGCAGGCCAGCACGGGCCAGCGGGGTGGTGCCTCTCCTGCAGTGAGAGCATACCTTCTCTTCAGTAAGCCTCAGGGGGAGGTGAGGTGGAAGCTCAGGTGTGACTCTGCCCTCCACCTACTCCAAACCCTCGAGGGTTCTCCATAGCCCTTGGGTCAGAGTCTAAAGTTCTTGTCTTAATTTCTCAAGCCCTCTGTGATCTTGCCTGACCTTCCTACACTGCCCCCTACCTCCTCCAGTCTGCCCTGCTCCACACCCATCTCCCTTCAGTTCGCCAAATGCCATTTATACCCCTGGACCTTTACACATGCAGTGTGTCCTCCCCTCCCCCTTCTAGGAACGTTCCTTTGGTGCCCACCACTACACCTGGTTGACCTTCAGGCACTCCTTAGAGATCCCCTCTTTTGGGAAGCCTTGTCAAATCCTTTCAACCCAGGCAGTGCTAAGGCAGAGCTCTTGGTGCCTTTCTCCTCTGCATACCCCAGCGGAGTCCCTCTAGCACCCCAGTGCCATGGCTCTCAGTGTATCCTCTCCCAGCTAGACCTTGAGCTCCTCAGGGATAGAGCTGCATCAGCATGTGGGGGAGGAGACCGGCAGCCCCTCGATGGGCTTACCTGCTTCAGAGAGCCCTTCAGGGTGAGGAACATGTAGGCCATGTACCCGGGGATGAGGACCATGGAGGACAGTGCCATGAGCCAGCCAACGCCCTGGCCCCACTTGGGGAACACGTAGCTGCCCATGGTGAGGGGCGTCATCTGCACGGCGCTGAAAATGAACACACCCTGGGGAGGGTTGAGGGTGGGGTGAGGGGCGGGTCACCCAGACTGGGCCAGCCGGGGTGCTCGCCCTCTACCCCGTCCCACAGCTGACCCCTTCCCCAATACCCAAAGGCCTGCTGGTACACAGGCAGCTTTGTGCAGAATAGGAGAGGCACTCTCTCTGGGCAGGACGCAGAGAAAGCTGGCCTCTCCCAGGTAAACAGAGCAAGGGCGGACATCGGCCCAGCTGCATATACCCCAGTTCCGAGTGGCCAAGTGACACAGGCTGGCTGAGCCCTCACCCCTCCGTGGTTAAGCAGACCAACAGCACCTGCATCCCTGAGGACATGAGCCTGCTATCATGGGTTGACCGTTCCACTCAGCAGACGCAGGGGAAAGACATCGGGGAGCCAGGGCTCTGGGGGCCTCTCCTCCTGCCTTTGTCCCCGAAATGTCTCCCTGGAACTGAGCTGCCTGGCCTGCGCTAGCCTCCTTCTAACAGGCGGTCCAGCCTTGTCCTTACCGCCACAATGATTGGGGTGAAGAAGGACCAGCAGAGCTTCCACCAGATGCAGGGCCTGGAGCCAACCATCTCTTGGATATTGTCATAGAATCGGTTAACACCTGTGACATTTGGAGCAACAGAACAGGGCTGTGTGTGTGTGTGAGCACTGGGTTCTGGCCCTTGCTGTGGAGTGACCGTGAGCAGGTCACATCACTCCCCTAAACCCGTTTCCTCTCCGTAACCCAGCACTGATGCTGTGTGCTGGAAGTATTTCTAGGAGACACATTCTGGCAGCAAATAGGAAACCGAGTGACCCTAGCATAAAGACAGCCACCAGGGAAGGGGACTTACAAAACGTGGTCCCAGTCCCAATGTCCCTCCCACACCACATCTGTCCCAAATGTTCCTTCAGTGGCTTAACTGGACAGCATTTCTCCCCTGTCGGTCTGTTACTGGAGCTTGATTATAAAGAACTGCAAATCCCATTTAAAAAATAAACTAAACTGCAGGATGCCTTCAAGTCACCAGAGCCCGTCTGACACCAATCAGCTCACAGGCAAAGTCACTGGTTAGACCAGGCTGACAGGGGACAGGGGACAGTGACAAGGGGCGAGGTGCAGGTCTACCTGGAGGAGACACAGACCCTCACATCACCTCCCAAACACTCGATTTGCTCTGGTAACTGAATGTGCAGGGAAGCACATCCCTGGGGCCAGTGGGCAGGAGGCTTGGGACGTGGAAGACACAAGAAAAACACACAAAATCGGTGTCCCCTACTTTTGGTCTCAGAGAGCACAGACTTTTACGTACAGTGTAGTTGCTATCAAATGTGGAACTTTAAAGCTTTAAAAAAGTACAGTAGCTTGGGTTTCCCTTTTCTACCTAAAACCTCCAACTAACCTTTTTATCCCCGAATTTATGAAGCGCTGGCCCCATTTTAAATGAATATAGTTAAATGTTCCTTTTCTGTCTTCTAAACACAATCTCACAAATTACTGTGGGGAGTAGGCCTGGGGCTCAAGCTGTATCTGTGGAATGATGACTGATGAAAGGAATGAATGAATGAATAAGGGAGAAGGTGCTGCTCACCGTAAAACCAGGAAATGGAGACACACTCGAAGAACACGAGGAACAGCAGGCTCATGCCGCTGGCAGAGTAGTAGTCGAAGAGTTTGAAGACGTAAATACCCCCCTGCAAGCAGAAAGCTGAGTGACCCCGGCACCCAGAGCATTCAGCTTGGGCCTGAAGAGGGCAGACGTTACCAGGCTACACGGCAGCAGAAAGCTTGAGGACAGACTAGAGGGAAAACCAGGGGCTTTGTGAACGTGACTGGATGTGGGCATTCGCTTTCTGAAGACCGGGAAGAAAATGTCCGGGTAGCAGAGGGAGACACACCATTTCCAGCAGGGCTGGAGGCAGAGCGAGGAAGTGGCCACCAAGCCATCTTTGCTCAAAGATGCCTTTGCCCTGCTAAAACCTCCCATGGCTTACACAGCACAATAACAGCACATAAAGAAGCAGAGGGAGAGACCAAGTCAAGTCAGCTCTGATCCAGATGCCGCAGGATCTGCCTCCTTCCCATCCTTCTAGCTCCCCAAGCCCATTCCTACCACAGGGCCTTGGCACCTGCTGTGCTCTCTTCCCTGGAGCTTTCCTGCCCAGCTGTCCCCCATCAAAAGTCTGAGCTCAGCTGTCATGTGCTTAGAGAGATTTCCCTGGCCATCCTGTCCCAGGCAGAGTCCCTCCCAACCCGTGGGCCATGGTAAGTCTCACTGTCCTGTTTTTCTCCTAGCACTATCATCTAATTTCTAACTGGGCCCAGCATCCCGGGTGTGCAGGTATCTACTGAGCCCACCTGGGTGATGTTGGAGAGGCCGATCAGGTAGGACACAATGCAGACAGCAGCGATGAAGAGCTCCCTGCGGTTGCGGAGGAGCCGGGGGTACTCGTCCACGAGCGCAGTGATGAAGCCTTCCACAGTGCAGAACTATGGGGGAACAGAGGCAGCTGCCTGTAGCAGCCCCAGCCCCACTACAACCCGGCCAGCCTGGGGCGCAGACATATTTGCCCCTGACTCACTTTGGGACCTCAGGAGAGTTCTTTCCCTCCGGCCCCCAGTTTCCCTCAGGAAGGGGAGATGGTGGTTGAATTGCTTCCCAGGGTCTCATAGGGTAGAACATGCCAGGAATATTGGATCTGTGGTCATTTCATGAGGATCTAGGAGTGCCCTCCTGGACTGAGCAACCTGGGCGGCAGGGGGGCAAAGGTGTTGGGTTCTCACCTGGCTGTCAATGCCCAGCATCAGGAGCATGGAGAAGAAGAGGATGGCCCAGAGCGGGGAGATGGGCAGCTGCGTCACGGCCTCCGGGTAGGCCAGGAATGCCAGCCCAGGGCCTGGGGGCAGGTGGGAAGGAAACGACATGGGCGCTCAGAGCACCCACTGCCCCACCCACTTCCCAGGCTTGGTTTCCTGGCGTCTGTGCAGGAATCTTAGGAAGGAGCCAGGTGGGAGGCTATGGTCCTCAGGTAAGAGGACCAGAGCAGGGCTGTGACCTTGTCCAGACCAGGGCCGCAGGGGCCTGGCCAGGGTGTGGGACAGTGCCTGCCAGTGTGTGAGGGGCAGGTGCCGGGGGCTGTGGGGAGGCAGGGAAGGGTGTGGGCTGAGGCCGAGGCTCCTGCCTGGCCACTGGACAGCAGGCTCCTCCTCCGATGGGAGGAACAGGCTGGGGGTCTGCACTGGAGCGTGTGGCAGGGGTTTGGGGCACACTCTGGAACGAGGAGCAAGGAGATCGCCACCTCCTTGGTCTGGATCTGAAAGCAGGCAGGGGTGGCACGTGGAGAGTGCCTGAGATGTGGCAGGGGGTGGAGGTTTACTGCAGTAGGGGAGATCAGAACCTCAGCAGAGGACTTGACCAGCCAGGTCTCCGAGGGACAGGGGCAGGGTGTGTCCACCCTGAGTCTGCAGGGTCTCAGTGGGGCACACGGGCCCTCCTGTGGCTGAGCGGGGAGTGGACCGAGTGGGCAGTTTTGGTGAGTGTACTTTTGATGCCGGGACAAAAGCACTACAATGAGGGCCTCGTGCCCGTGCAGTGTGCCCTCCCCACCGCTGGGTGCAGGGCCCACTGACCTGAGGCCGCCACATCGGCAATGGACCTCTTGGTGACATGCGCCATGAAGCCCACGATGGAGAAGATGACGAAGCCCGCGAACATGCTGGTGCAAGAGTTGATGCAGCACACAATGATAGAGTCCCTGGAGAGAGGGGGCGGGTGAGGGAGGGGCGGACCGGAGGAGATGCGACCCTGAGGACAGGTGGCCCTGAGCTCAGGTAGGTCCTGGAGCACCAGGGAGGGCAGGACCAAAAGGATCTGGGACAAGAAGAAATGGGGCCGGGTGGTCGGGGGAGGACCTTGAGCAGCTGGTTCAGGGCAGGGTGACCAAGAAGGCCAAAAAGAAGGCATAAAGGAGAAAATCAGGGGTGGGCGAGGCCATGAGGGCGTGGCTGGGAACCCAGAGGCAGGGTCTTGGAGAAGGGGCGGGGTCTGGAGCAAGGGGTGGGGCTACGGCGGGGTAGGGCAGGCAGTCGGGAAGTTGGGAGGAAGAGGCAGGGCAGGAAGGACCAGGATCTTGCGCCCTGGCACCTGTAGACGTTGTTGTGGAAAGAGTTGTAGCTCCCGAGAGCGATCAGGGACCCCAGGCCCAGCCCATAGGAGAAGAAGATCTGGGTAGCCGCATCCAGCCACACCTGTGGGCAGGAGGATGGAAAATGGTCCCACTAACAACCGCAGCCCTGCCAGAGGGACAACAGCCCCATCTGAGACTGGTGAGTGGGGCTCGGGCCCAGGGCTGACCTCCGGCCGGGAGCAAGCGGCTGCTCACCTCTGAGTCGGACAGCTTGCGGAAGTTGGGCGTGATGTAGAAGAGGATGCCTTCCTTGGCCCCCGGCAGCGTCACTCCGCGGAAGAACAGGATGATAAGCATGATGTAGGGGTAGGTGGCGGAGAAGTACACCACCTGGAGGGGGCGGGCGAGAGTCACCGGCCAGCTTGCCCCTGCCTCACCCGGGACCAGGCCTTCCTCCAGGAAGCTCTCCCGGGTGCCTAGTTGGGTGTCCACCCCTGGAAGCCCCTCCTCGACGTCTGAGCCAACCAGCTCAGCACCTGCTTTTTCCCATTCCCCTCTTCCTCTCAGTTTTTGAGTTCTAAATTACCCAAGTCACATGCGGGATGCCTGGGAAATTTAGAAATTACATGTGAACACACATGTCCCCTCTCTCAGGCCCTAGAGTAGAAGCTACATGAGGGTCAGCGTTTGTGTGATTCCCATCTTGTTCTTCCCAGTCCCTAGGTCCATCCTGTAAGCGGCCCTTCCTTAAGTGCATGGATGCTGACATTTCAGTGTCGCTCCTGTGAGGCTTTCCTGGGCACGTCTAGTCACATTGTCTTAGAAAACGAAGCTGCTTTCCTATTGAAAGTGCTTAAAGTTTAAAAACCCACAGCAATACAGTTTTGCCTCCTGAGCGTTGTGTCATACACAATGTCATTTTTAGTCATATGGAATGGTCCCTCAGGGCCCCTCTTTCAAGTCCATCCTACTGCTATCCATTTAGGTTAATTCTAATTTTATGTGAATGTAAATACTACAGTGAACATCTCTATATAAATCTTTATCTACAAAATTATTACCCTCCCGGGACCTCTTTCCAGCAGTGAATTACTGAGTCAGAGAATCGGCTTCTTCAGGGCTCTGGCCCATGTTGCCTAATTGACTTCTAGAACTGGGCTGCACTCAGTGGCAGAGTGGCTTTCCTACAGTGCTGGCAGGGAGGACAGTAATAAGAGAACTATTTTTGTCAAATTGATAATCAAAAGACTGATGTTAGACCCAGAATAGCAAAAGCAATCCTGGGCAATAAGGACAAGTCAGGTGGAATCACAATCCCTGACCTGAAATTATACTACAAAGCAACTGTAAGAAAATCAACCTGGTACTGGCTAAATAACAGACCTGAGGATCAATGGAACAGACTGGAAGATGCAACCACAACGAAAAACCCACTCAGCTACCTAATATTTGACAAAGGGGTCAACCAAACCCACTGGAAAAAAGAAGGCCTGTTTAATAAATGGTGCTGGAAAAACTGGCTTTCCTCTTGCCGAAAACTGAAAATAGACCCCAATCTACCACCATGCACCAAACTCAGGTCAAAATGGATCATAGACCTCAATATTAAAACAGAAACTCTAAACCTATTGGAAGAGAAAGTAGGTAAAAATCTGGAAGACATAGGAGTAGGCAGAGAGTTCATGAACAAAAATGAAGCTGCAAGGGAAACACTTCAAAGAATCAATAATTGGGACCTCATCCTACTGAAAAATTTTTGTACATCTAAAGAAATCACCAGGAAAGTAAAAAGAAAACCCACAAATTGGGAAAAAATCCTAGCTGGCTGTCCCTCAGACAAAGGTCTTCTATCTAGAACATACAAAGAATTAAAAAACATGTACCTGTCCAAATTCAAAGACCCAATCCAGAAATGGGCATCTGAGATGAATACACAATTCTCAGACAAAGAA
>PVLD010007249.1:12189-93247 GCA_004027595.1 Dinomys branickii | reverse complement strand
ATCTCATTAATTGATATTGGGTTGTTCAGGATTTTTACGTCTTCCTGATTCAATTTTGGCAATTTGTACCTTTCTAGGAATTTGTCCATTTCTTCTGTATTTTCTATCCTATGGGAATACAGATTTTCAAAGTAGGTATTAATGATCTTTTGTATTTCTTTTGGATCTGTAGTGACTTCATCCTTTTCATTCCTTATTGTATGAATTTGAGATCTTTCCCTTCTTTTTTTGATAAGGTTGGCTGGGGGTTTATCGATTTTATTTACTCTTTCGAAGAACCAACTCTTTGATTCACTAATTTTTTGTAGAGTTTTCTTCATCTCAATTGCATTAATTTCTTCCCTGAGTTTTATAATCTCCTCCTTTCTTTGGGCTCTTGGTTTGGATTGTTGCTCTTTTTCTAAGAATTTGAGGTGTATCATTAGGTTATTTATTTGCTCTCTTTCTATTTTCTTTGTATATGATTTCATTGCTATAAATTTCCCTCTGAGGACTGCTTTCATTGCATTCCACAGATTCCGGTAGGTTGTACTTGCGTTTTCATTTATTTGTAGGTAATTTTTAATTTCTTCTTTAAGTTCTTGTGTGACCCATTGGTTATTCAGTAGGTTGTTGTCTAATTTCCACGTGTTTATGTGGTTTTTGGAGTTCTTTTTGTCTGGACAGATATGTTTAAATATTGCATTGCTTCTCTGGTATGAGAAACCAAAAGTGTAAAGAAGGATCAAAATGTATAGTAGATATTGGGAAATGGGAAGAAAATGTTCAAATGGGGAGGGGCAATTGCGAGAGGAGTCGGGGGAAAGAAGGAAGGGGAAAGAAAAAAGAGACTAGAAGGAAAGGATGGAAACATAGTTTTGTAAATCAAGAGGGAAAAAGGGGTTGATGGAAGTGGGGGATTCGGGGGGAGAAAAGAAAACCCAAACTATGCTATATACAGGTACAAATGCCCCATGATAAATGTGATCACTATATACATCTAAAATGTACCAATAAAAAATTTCTTTACATCCAAAGAAGAAAAGGTCCTTGCTCTCTTACAAGAAAGAAGCAGGGGCTCTGGCAGCGCGTGAAAGCTGCTGGCACACTTCTTGTCATAGAAAGCACTTTCCAAGTCAAGGATGTCCTGATAAAGGAGAAGGAGCCAGAGTTCTGAGCTAGCTTTATGGAAGCCCAAGTAACCATTTTCTGATTTAGAATAAAAGGTTACAGGGAATACTATGTTGTAGGTCTTGATGGCTTGGGCTTAATGTTAGCTAATTATCAAAGAATCGAAAAAGCTTTGTTTGTTTTTAATTTACCAGTTAAAAGAAAGACACTCTTGAAAATCTCTCCAGATAGAAGGAGGAAGGTGGGACCCAGGGAAAAGGCGGCACTGCACAGATGTGAGTCGGGTGCATCAACTCAGGTGGCAGCTCTGCCGAGATCTCAGATGGATTATTTCATCTCTTTGTCCCTCAGTGTCCTACATTGCATGGCACTGCACTGTTCTTTCACAGAGCTGATATGAGACCTCACCGATCCGGTGCTGAGTGACTGAGGAATTAAACCAGTTGGTGCCCGCTGGTTCCACTGCAAGGAGTCAGGAGGGCCGCGATGTGAACAGTTGGTCTGTTCACAGTCGGTCTTACAACAGTTTGTTGTAAGTACAGTATCCTCAAAGGCCCACCTCCCAGTCTCCCTTCCTGAAGAATGTTCCCATTGCAGGCCCTGCTAAGCTCAAGAGTTACTTAGAAGTTCTAACACTTAGAAAGGCTGAGTTTTTCTTAGGCTTGGAAATGAGGTGGGGTTAGGCAAAATGGTCACTGATAATAACAAATTCTTATGAGGCAAAGGTTCTCTAACTGTATTTATGCGTTGGTATCTTTCTTTATTGGTACTGGGGATTGAACCCAGGACCTTGTCATGAAGCTACATTCCCAACCCCTTTTTACTTCATATGTGGAGACTCATTCTCATTAAATTGCCCAGGCTGGACTTGAACTGTGGTCCTCCTACCTCACCCTCCCAGAATGCTGGGACTACAGGTGTGGCCCACCACAGCTGGCTGGTAATATTTTCTTTAAAACTGCATATTGACATATCTGTTATGTGTACAAGTCTGTAGTTTGCAAGTAGTTGCATCATGTATGTAGGTATTTGTTTCCTTTTTGTCATCTTTTCTCTCCCACCCTCCTCTTTCCATCTTCTTTCTTACCTCCCCCCCTCCTCGTCCTCTGTCCCATTCTCTTCTCCTTCCTTCCTTTTTCCCTTCCTTCCTCCCTCTCTCCTTCCCTCCCTTTTTTCTTCCTTTCCTTTTTTCCCCACTCTTCTTTTCTTTCCTTTTGTCCTTCCGTATAAAAAGTGTCACAGGCCAGATTTTGTGTAGGAATCCCCTATTATCTGCAGGAGATTCGTGAGAAATACGCCAATAGATACCTGGAACTGCAGATAATAACAAATTCTACATATGATTTTTATCCTGTATCTATATAGCTGTGATAAAGTTTAGTTTATAAATTAAGCTTCATAAGAGATTAGCAGCAATAACTAATAATAAAATAGAACAATTGAAACAATATGCTGTACCAAAAGTTATGTGAGTATAGTCACTTTCTCTCTCTTCCCCTCTCTCTTGTTAAGACAAATATTAATGTTTTTGGACCCAAGTTGACTGTGAATAATTGAAATTACAAGGTAAACTATGGATAAGGGGTGGGGGACTACTGTACTCTGAAAAGCCCAATCACTTCATCTACAAAGGAGCTATTTAACCCATGTTTCTCTACCTCTTATAAAAATGGTTGTCAAGAGGTCTATTTGAATTTCAGGATTTTCTTTTGAGACAGGGTCTGGCTATGTAGCTCAGGCTGGCCTTGAACTTTCTTTGTAACCCAGGCCGGCCTTGAACTCAAGGCAGTCCTTCTGCCTTAGCTCCTCAGTGCTGGGATTACAGGAGTGCACCACCATCTCTGGCTGGGGGTCTATTAGTGTTTAATCAAATCTTTGTCGATCTGCAGGAAAAGTCACAGCAGCGCTGCAGTGTTTATAGTGATAGTATATAGTTGTTATCTTACTTTACTAAAATACATTGTTCCCTCACAAAACTACACGAATTATTTTCTAAGATAATGTTTAAGTAAGGAGTTACAAGAAAGTAACAGAAAATGATTTTTTTTTTACATTTTAAGCCTAGCTACCATAAGGTACAAACCTGACTCTATTTCTAATATCTACCAATGCATAAATCAATTATTTAGTGTCCTTTTTATTCAAGAATCCATGTTAAATCAAGAAGGAGCTGTGTCTTCCCACATAAAAGTAAATAAATAGTAAGAATTCTTCCCTGTGGGGATCATGTCATTGTGGAGATAACAAAAAGTTAATTGACAACTCAGAGCCACGTGACAGTTGTTCCCCTTGAAATGATAAAGGGAAAAGTTTGGTCTTGTGAAAAAGGTTGTTCTCTGAACACAGGCAGGGGATGGGTAATTCATTTTCTAACACTTACATAGCAGCAAACTGAGGACAAATGTCTTCCTTGCAACTTCAGCTGTCTTGCAGTACAAACCAGACTATATTTCTCATATTTGTCAGCTAACAAATTCAACAGTCAACAAGCATTCCTTGAGTGTCTGCTTTGTACAAGAACCAATGCTGGAGTTTTAAAATTTGTTTTTTAACTTTAGACTTAGTGAAGTTCAGAACATATGTGTTGAATATTTGTGGACAGATTTGCAACCTCTGTAACATTCTGGGAGAAGTTGGGTCCAATTCCCTAGAAGTTGGGTTCAATTCCTCTGAAGCTCAGAGCTTCAGAAGCTGTACATGGGCACCGCCCACAGCATGGATGAGTCCAGAGCATCATCTGGAAGCTCAGGGTGTGAGGATGATGGCATTGTGCTGCACTGGTCTCTGATTCCAGGAATTTTGCATCTGAGTAAAGGGGAAGTTGAAGCCAGTAGGCTGATGAACCCTGAAGGGCTAAACTTCAAAGCGAGAAAAGTTCCCTTCCATCTGAGGGTGGAATTAGTTTGATTTACAAGAAACTCATGCACAATAACTTCCCACGTGAAAGTATGGACTCTCTCCCTGTTCATTTCAAGTCCATGGGACCTGAGCCCTGAACTGAATCTTGGGGATCACTAGGAAGGACAGGCTATGGGGTAGGCTGTGGGGGTGTTTGTGTTTTATGAGGTTGGAAGGAAGATACACAAAGACCCACAAAGGAAGGTGTTTGGAAATATTTTTTCTGCTTACGGATCAGAGATTGCAAGGATTTTCCTAGCCCCGTGGAATTTCTCTAACTGCCTGGGGATTTCTAGATTTCTAAGAAGCTTGAGGTGGCTATTAACCTAATACACAGCTGAGGGGAGCCAAGACAGCCTTCTTATGCCAGCTGTGTGGTAGGATGTCCTCCTAAAAGGCTGTTTAAAATCAGGCATGTAAGGGAATCCTTTCCTGAACTAGGGCCTCTGAAACTGGGTCAATGGTTCTCATCCTCATCTTCTTACTTGCTTTGCTGAGTGCCGTGTAAGCAAATAAATATCAGTGAATGGTTTAATGATTTTCATAAGGTTCCATCTTTTCAAGGCAAGGGGCTCTCCTGAAATGTTTGATCTGCTCTGTAGGAATCTGTTTTCCAAATGGCCAGCACATGTTGAGGCCCGCCATCCTCTGTGTTACAGGAAGACGCCTTTGATGGGTTAACCGCAGAGTAACTGAACTCTTTTCAAGTTCCTTTCAAAAGTTCCTTTGTCCTGCCGTGGATCTTGTCGCTTGGATTGGATCAGCAGGAGATTGCTCCTGGCAAAGGGTTCTAGTACATTCTCCCTCTGATCTGAGTTTGGTGTCTGGAAAATGCCATCTGAAATCTGATGTCCTAAAGGTTGAAATGTAAGCACCAGAGAGTTACAAAACCATTCCCTGAACGTCAGATGGGTCACTCATACTCTTCCAGCACTCTCTACTCAACTCATGCCTGAACCTATTTCCTTCAAGCCAAATGGCATCTTCATCTTTTTCAACCAGTTTGGGGAGGATTGGTTTTGTTATTAACGCAGTATTTTGGTAGCTGCCTGATGCTCCATCCAGTGGCCATTCCAGGTTTGGAAGTGAACTTCCATGGTCAGCAGGCTGGGTGGAAATGTTTAGCCAGTGACTTTCTTGACCCTTTGCATATACCTAATAAAATAGTGATTTGCTTTGTTTTTTCTATAGATTTTAATAAATACTACAGCACAATGTGTTCAGCATATTATTAAGCTGAGGGAGCAAATTAGAGAAATGCAGAAGGAAAGAAAATGACACTTCTGCAGCTGCCTGCATGTGGGTGCGACACTGTGGACACACATGGGGCACCAGAGACTGAAATGTTTTACTGTGTTATTTTATATAAAAGCTAAATCTTTTGTGAATAAAACTGATCATTCAATGCAAAAATGTAACTGTCTATTAGTATATAATAGAACGTGGGAAAGAGCAAGATTTAAAACAAGAGAAATATTTTTTACCTCTTTCTTCAGTTTTTATTTTTAAAAAAAATTTTAGCACTAATGGGTCCATTATTGGGCACTGCTTATATAATTTTCTGTACACAGTACCTCCTTTTTGTTTGTTTGTTTTTTGAGACAGGGTCTTGCTATGAAGTTCAGGTTGGCCTTGAGCTCACTTTGTAGCCCAGGCTGGCTTTGAACTCACAATAATCCTGCCTTAGCCTCCCAAGTGCTGGGATTACAGGCTTGCGCCGCCATGCCCAGCTGTATACAGTACTTCCAATAATTCTTTTAACACTGAGTAAACTGCTGATAGCTTTGGGCTGGCTCAGTAAACATTCATTGAATGATGGTTCTTCCAGGCCCAGTGCTAGGCTGTGCTTTCAGAGTCCACAGTGTTCCTCTTGCCTTTTTTCCATCTTTCTTTCTTTATATTAGCTGAAATCTAGTGATGGCAAAAGCTCTATTTCAGGCTACTGGCATTCAGTTTTTAAAACCATTATTGCACCTCCCTTGCAAGAAACTCTAGCTAATTTCAGATAAACCTTTAAACTGTATTTTCTATTTTGGTTAATTGAATTACCGTCCACCCAGCTACCTAGTCCAGAGATCTGAGAGTCACAATAGACTCTTTTTTTCTGCATTACAGCCCTCCTCCCACCTCCCATCAATCACTCTCATCAACCTTCCCTCTTAATTGCTGTTGAAATCTGCCCTCTCCCGTGTCTCTACCACTGGGGTCCCCCACCCCAGTGTCTGGCACCTCTAATCTTGTAAATGGATTTGCCGCGATGCCCCCTCCTCCTCATTCTCTTGGCTTCTGCTCTCATTCCACCTCCAAGCTATTTGTTTCCCTCCTCATAAGAAGCTTAGATTATTTTTCACCTGAAAAAGACAGGCATGGACCAGTGATCCAAACTAGTTGGCAAAGTCTTTATTTTTTAACCATGAATAGATGTAGATTATCACTAATGTTCTCTAATCTATGCAATATTTCAATGTGAGAACTTATGTGATTGATTTTTAAATGTTAAACAATTCTTGGATGCCACCTAAGATTTGTTTTGTGATATTTATATACATAGCAACTTTGGGTTGATTGTTAATATTTAGTATTTTTCATCTCTGTCCATATGTAAAATCGATTCTCATTCTCTCCTTACCTAGCTCTGGCAGCAGGATTATAATGGTTCTGTAAATATTTGTAAAATATTTTTCTACTCCTTATGATGTTAAAGGTTATTATTTCTTTCTTTTGGAAAGGGATTATTTTGTAAAAAAAAAAAAAAAACAACACCTGTAAAACTTCTGGTGCTAGTATTACTTTGTGGCGTTTTTTTTTTTTTTGGCGGTACTGGGGATTGAACTCAGGACCCTACGCTTGCTAGGCAGGCACTTATTCCACTGAGCTATATCCCCAGCCCTGTGGCGTATTTTTAAGTGTCAACTTTTTCTCAAGTTAATTTCCTTATTTATGCTTTCTAAAAATTGCAAGGTGTATCAAAAATTCCAAATATATTGGTCATGTGCCTCTCTTGTAATTTTTAAATGTTTACTTTTATATCTATGTTCTTTATTTCTGCCTTTTAAAAACATCAATTATGCCAGGAGTTTGTCTAGTTAATGAATTGTGAAACAAATTTTCATTGTGTTGATCTGATTACCAACCGTTCATGGTTGACAGCACTACAAGATGAACTTTTTGGAAACTCAGATCTACTTTTTTTTTTTTTTTTTTTTTTTTGGCCGTACTGGGGATCGAACTCAGGACCCTGCACTTGCTAGGCAGGCGCTTATTCAGATCTACTTTTAACACCCGTCGGTGGCTCCGTGCCACTTGCGAGCTCTTGGGCTGCGCGCGGCACCACGTCCGTGGTTCATTTCCCTACAGGGCTCCTTCCGGCTCTACCCTCCGAAAGTGTCGGATTCCTCCTAAGCCCCAGAGTGTCAGGCCCGGTTATGCTCTGTGCTTTTGTGTAGACTTTTGTATTTCTTCCATTAGCCCTTTAGTCGGTTTTTAAATTCAGCTCAAGTTCTCCTCCTTGTGAGGCTTTTCCTGACCTTTTCCTTCTTGCTGTCTGTGTGGGGAATCAGTCCCTTCTCTGCTGTTTTGTGCCTCAAACAATCCTGTTCTTCCCTTGCTCATCTTGCTTTGGAGCTGTGTCTGCTTCTCCTCCTAGACCATGGGATCTTTGAGGAGCGGTGCAGTATTTTTTGCATCTCTATAGTCCTAAATCTTTTATCTTTTTTCTCTGACCTCCCATCTTTCCTGTTTCAAACAGAAAAGGCGAAAAAGAGAGAAAAGATTGCACTCTGACTGTTGGGTCTGTTTGAAGGAACGTCAGCATCGAGCCCCTCCAACGAAGGTGCTGACTAAAGTAACTTCGCTCGTCCTGCTTTGTCAATGTGCATTTCAAGTGGAGTCACCTATTTGTTAATATCTCTAACTTTATGAATTTTTGAAGCCAATATTTTCTTCCTATAAAGTCCAAACAATTTTATGTCTGGACATTCTAATGCATTTTAAATACGAGGCCATACATGAATTCTGTTATATATCTCCCTTAAAGAGAATTTATTCATAAACACGTGCACTAATTAATCAGAGTTAATCAGTTAATCAGGTGGTGGATAATGTTTTATGACCAATCTAGATGCATTTTAGAACCTTCAAGTTTGGGCAGAACATTGTAAGTAGATAATTTAAAGAAACTTTTGGTTTACAGCTTTTCTCACCTGGGAACTTACACTTTACAATCATATGAACAGATAAAACAAGCTGCTATTTATAAAAGGCACCTGAGCGGCTCACAAGGAAGTCAGGAGAGCTGAGTTTGAATTACTCCTCAAATACCATCTTTTCACTCTCATAAGTAAGATATCGGTTATGATACCTGACCCTCTAAGGCTCTTGTGAGGGCTGGATCATAGAATGTGCACAAAAGTGCTTTGTGCAGTGCCAGAAACACAACAGAAACTTGCTCAGTTAAATTTGCATGATGGGAAAAATCACAAACATACCTGCTTTGCAAATGATAAATTCACCAGGCGTTCAGGCTAACGAAAGGAAGGCCAGTTCTCCTTTAAGTCCTGCTGGTTTTCTGAACATTTAGCCCTGGAACCTCTGCTCATCCACTTTATTTTCGTCGTTGTAGTCAGAAGACAATGAGACAGCAGAACTTAGAAGTCTTGAGTTCCATTTTGGGCATGCACAGTTTGGGGACTTTGGACAACCAATGGAACATTTTTGGGTTTTTTTTTTTTTTTTTTTTGCGGTACTGGGGATCGAACTCAGGACTCTGCACTTGCTAGGCAAGCGCTTATTCCACTGAGCTATATCCACAGCCCAATGGAACATTTTTGGTGAGCTTATTTTTTGCATTTCCACAAAGGCAAAGCCTTAGATTAGAACTTTCTAGCTTCTTAGGACTAACTTAGTGATGCTTGTTACCCAAAGTCAGGACACCAGTGTTTTAATTCACAAGAAAAAAATTCAATTCATGTAATATCCTTATCTTTCTATGAACTGTGGGGGAAAGGGAAGTGACCAGGCCTAAGTGTTCAGCCCTAAGCATTTGCCAATATCTCTTTAAAGTAATGATCTCTCTGTAAGGCCAGCAGCTCTGTGTCACTTTATTTTGCTGTTGGAAAGAACATTTTCTGCACTCACTGCGTCCACTTGAACCGCCTGGTAAATGAAAATTATTTTGTTTCTCCAAGAGCCTTCAGTGGCTACAGGCACATTACCTGCCCACTCCGCTGTCTAACTCCAGATCTGAGGAGCAATCCCAACAAAAAACTGCAAATAACTAGCAGCTGCTTTTGACCAGGCCAGCTGAACTTCAGCCTGCACTTTGGATGTGGGCCAACCCAGGACTGATGCAGACTTTGCTGAACTTTACATTTCCCTGCATTTTTATGGACGATGCAAAGGCTGCTTTTTTCTGTCCTGCAGGCCTTGCTCAATGCATTTTGGATTATTAACTTGTTCTGGGCAGGAAGAGAGTATGGGGTGGGCAGGAGAAGCTGGGCTGGTCTGGGGTCCACATGCTTCCAGCCTGCTGTGAGGTGTCCAGCAAATGCTGACCTATATTCCAGCGACACACACCAGAGCTGAGTAGGACAGAACAGCCCAGAGCGCCGCCTCCCCTGCCACCCCCTTCCTCAGCCAAGAGGGCCGCCAGATCTGTATCCGAAGTCCTCTGTCATCAGCCTGATGGCGTGACAGGGCACAAGAGGAATGATTTATGCAGAGGTGAGCCCAGCACAGTAAGAACCTCCGGACCACATCATGCTGTCTTTCCTCCAGGAAGAGCAGTGGTAACCAGAAGGGTGAAGAAAAGTCGATTTTTTCCTCCCAGCCATTGTTTCTGGAACACTTTACTGTGTTTCTTTAGAGTGGGCAGATGGCAGGATCCTGGAGGTGTAAAACAGCTACAAAAAACAAGACGATTCAAACAGAAGGAATATGTATAAACCCTGCTGAATCATATTGAGATTAATCAAGAGTTGGCTCCCTCACCTCCTTTGCAGGATTTCAAAGATCTCATGCCATTTTCTTTTCCTTTCTTTTTAGAAGATGGACATCGCATATAAACTGGTCACTTCTGAGGCTTTGGCTGGGAAAACAGGGGTCATTTTTGTGCTCAGCTTGTTTTGAGGACAAGCCCAAGTGAAAGGAAGCATAAGACCACTCGCTCTGAGTAGAGGAGGAAAGGGGAAATGGAACCTCCGTAGAGGAGAGCCAAGCTGAGAACTAGAACGGTGCCATCCGAAGTACAGGGACTGTGCCTAAGAGATAAGTTCAAGTGGAGCTGTGGCTTACCACAGTGTCCTCGTGATCAGCTGAGCGGTCAGATGTCAGGGGTGACTGAAAGTAAGTTCATTTTCCCACAGTGGAGAGAGAGAAAGAGGAAAAAAGAACAAATAGCTCTGCCCATACAAAACAAATACTTTTCCATTGCAGAATTCGGCTGGGGCAGGCTCAAAAATGTACCATCATCCATGTGACTTTTGTGAAGAATGCGGGAGAAGCAGCAAGAATTGTTACTTTTAATTAGCATAGCACGTTAATCCCCATTTCCTTTCCCCTAATAATCATAAATGGTCTCATGATGTGATTACTCAGTTCCATTGTTCTTTCAGTTCTAAAGGCCTGGGGGGTGAGGCTTATGTTATGGGGGTGGCGGGGAGGAGAGAATTAATAGTGTGATCTCGAGTGAAGAGCTTCACAGTCATGTACTGTGAGGTCAGGGTCATGGCACTAACTGAGCGTCACTTCCTGACTCAATCTGTGGCGCAGCCTGGCCTTCTGGTTGCAGCTATAGACCCTTCTTTTCATGGTGTGTGTGTGTGTGTGTGTGTGTGTGTGTGTGTGTGTGTGTTTATGTGTGTAGGAGTCTGGGATTCAAAGGATTAAAGAGTTATCAGCTATGGGAAAAATGGCTTCATCACAAATTCATTCTGTGCTGGCCTAGTTATGTGTTATTTTGTGTGTGTGTGTGTGTGTGTGTGTGTGTGTGTGTGTGTGCGCGTGTGTGTGTGTGTACTTTTCTTTCCTTTTCAAATTCTGTTCTTTTTCATGATCTCATATCCTAAAATTCTCCTTTGTAATTTAATGAGGTCTCCCTGGTTCACCACCCGAAATGGAACAGGGTGCTTTCTTCCATTGCCTATGCCAGAAAAACACTGCAGATCTCCGAGGCAAACCATAGCATCAAATTACAGATTGGAGAACTGAAAGCTCTGCGCAGCAGGCAGACCCCAAACCCCACCACCCCAACGCCTTTGCTTCCTGTTTACCTTTTGGTTCATAGTGCTCGCATCCCAAGCTGATCTCCCCGTCATGAAACCTGGAACACCTTGAGCGACTCAGTGGCTGTGAAACCTCCTGCTGGCTTTGTTTTGGCTGGAATTGCAGCCCACATGTGGGAGAATTAAGCTGAAACATCACAGAGCTAATAGCGTGCCTCTGTGTAGTGGTAGGCAGCCCAGTAGAAAAAGGTGACATCATGGATATTCCAGGACATCAGGTCTGCCATGCAAAAGTGGCTTCTTTGCTACACATCAGTCAGAAACTGGATTTGAGACAAAAACAACTCTTTTTATAAATATCTGCTCTGGGGCTCAAAAATATTCTTGTGCAATGGCTCCAGAATGATCTCTTTACCTTGGAGACCCATCTGATTTTCCAAATCCAATCACAAACTTTTTAATAGCATGTCATGAACCTCTCAGCTCATTATTTCTCTTCAAAGCCCTCCAGTCTGCCAGTTTAGGACCTGTGAAGTGCTGTTTGATGATGTGCTGCTCCATAAATCTGCACGTAGGACATGCTCAAACCCACCCTTCCTTACTTCTGTCTTTCCCACTGGGGAATGCTGCCATGATTTTTAGCAATTGCTCTGAATTCAGGGTTTTTGTTTTGCTTTTTAAAACTTCCAATGTATAATATGGGTAATAATAGATTTATCATGTTTATATAAATCATTTTTTTCTTCCTTTCTTCCTGTTCCTTCCTCTTTCTTCACACTCTCTCTCATGGCTCAGATACTGGAAGCAAGTAAGAGTAAGCATATAGATACATTGTTTTACTGCAAATTATGGTGAATTGAAGAGGGTTTTTGGTCAAGGAAGTAGGAACCCCTAAAGGGTATTATGTATCTATTCTTTTTGTTTGTTTGTTTTTTTGTTTTTTTGTCTTTTTGCCACAGGGTCTCGCTTTGCAGTTCAGGATGGCCTTGAGCTCACTTTGTAGCCCAGGCTGGTCTCCAACTCACAATGATCCTCCTGCCCATCCTCCCGAGTGCTGGGATTACAGGTGTGCCACCACACCCGGCTATGTATCTATCCTTTAAGTCACTGTGTGAACTACATTCCACAAGAACAATGATATGCAAAGGAACAGTCAATAAACTATTAAAAACCTTGGGGTATGTACACAAAGCCTATTGCATGGCTTAAGTAACCAACAGTAAAAGGTTGCCTCGCCTTGGAGCTCACCCTGTCCCAGGACTAGGACCCAAATAGTCCAGTTCTATTCAGTGTATGAGTACAGTCTGAGGACCAGCAGCAATGGCATCAGCTCAGCACTTGTCAGAACTATAGTCTCTTGCAACCGCTACCTCCTCCCTTCCCCAATCCCTGCCACAAACAGAGCATGTCCTATAACAAGTTCCTCGGTAATTTATATGAACCTTCAAATCTCAGAAATACTGACCCAGTCAAACTACTTTGTCCTCCTTCCCTAAATTCGTAGCTCTTAAAGTGTGGTTTCTGAATCAGTGACGTCTGCAACTCCTAAGTATTTGTTAGGAATGCAAATAGTAGGGCTCCAGCCTTGATGGACTGAATCAGGAACTGATACTACAGCCTAGCACGCTGTGGCTTGAGAGGCCCTCCAGGTGATCCTGATGCCATTGAAGTTGGAGAATCACTGCTCTAGGGCAGTAGCCCTGAAGCTTTCCTGTGCATTCAAATCACTGAGGGAGTTTTAACCTTCTGCTTAGGCTGTACTTGAGTTGAATGGAATCCAGATCTCTAGGGATGATACAGTGGCATTAGTAGTTTTTAACATTCTCTAGGGGATTTCTTGACAGTTGAAAGCAAGCGCCTCTGAAACTTTAGTTGGAACTGGTAAAAATAAAGAGTTTCAGGATCTATGCTATTTCAACAACTGTGTGTTCCAGTCAATAATGACCAAAATTTGAGAACCTCTTACCACTGCTATTCAAAATATGGTCCAAACACCAGTAATATTAGCATCCAACCAGCTAGTAAGAGCTTGCTAGAAATGCAAATTCCCTGACCTCACTGTAGAGCTACTGACTACTGAATCTTTTAAGATGAAGCACAGATAAACTTGCCAAGTAATTCTGATGCACACTGAAGACTATAACTCACAAGTCCACACTACTCTTCTCTATTTCTTTGTTTTTCAGGCTATGTTCATCAGTGCCAGCCTTCTGCAAAGTGCCTTAAGAGCTGGTTACTAAAGTGTAAGTTTACTTATCCACTTTGTACTATGCATTGTGTGATTTAGTTGGTATCTCTGATTCTGACCAACCTCACTCATTATGGATGGACTGTAGAGCCTAGAGGAGAGAAGAGACGTGTGATAAACATTAAAGATAATAACATGCTCCAATTTTCCATGATCTCTAAATAGAATCTATTCATTAGCTTCCTATGTTCCCAGAGCCTCAGCGAGAGCAGGCAAAAATACTAATAATAATTTAACTAATTTAACAAGTATGCACTGGCACACTACAAGACAACACAAAGGCCTGGAACTTTGGTACAGTAACAAATATGATATTAAACATGCAAAAAACTACATAATTATAACCATGACAGTATGATTACCACCATAAGGAAATACACCATGCATAAGAAGGTATCATGCAGGGGGCGGCCTTACACTTGAGCAACTATGTAAACTGGAGCCTGCAGAATGAGAAATGAGAAAACAAAGCAATGGAAAACCCATGCTCCAGGAAAGAAGTGTGCAGAAGTCCTTTTTTTGCGGTACTGGGGATCGAACTCAGGACCCTGCGCTTGCTAGGCAAGTGCTTATTCCACTGAGCTATATCCCCAGCCCTGTGCAGAAGTCCTGAGGTGGGAAAATTCACGGCGAGTTCACGGAGCTGAAAGAGAAGGAGTACAGCCCGAGCTAGGGAAAAAGCAGAAAGCAAGAGATGAGGCTGTCCAAGGCGCGGCTGGGTTTTACTTTGTAGGAGTTTTTATAAGAACAGGGAGCTTCTTTCTGCAAAAGATAGAAATGCCCACAAATTATCAAGCATAATTGTTATACACACAACAGAGACACCCAGCCTCCTCTGTGATATCAGAGAAGTCTTCCCCATGGAAGTGACAGGTAAGGAAGGATTTGACAAGTGGGAAGATGAAGGAGAAAGTGAATGCTGAGCACAGGGAATGACATACACAAAGGCCTTTAAGTGGGAAAGAACACAGTGAGTTTGTAGGACTGGCTAGCAGCACTGGACAGGCCTGGCAGCGAGTTCCTGGCCTGTCATTTGCTGTGTGGTCTCTGAGTCCTAATCTCCTCATGTATAAAATTGGAACAATAAAGACACCCGTTTCATAGGGTTGTGATGAGTAGTGTGTGAAACATGTTAAAAATGGGTGCATAGTTAGTGCTTGTGATAGGTGAAATAATGCCTTCCCTGAAGAAGTCCATGTTCTAATTCCTAGAATTTGAGAACATGTTACATCACTTGGCGAAGAGACATTAGAGTTGCATGTGGAATTAAGGTTGCTAGTCAGCTGACCTTAAAATTATCCTGACTACTTATGGGGTCCAAGATAATCACAAGATACATTCAGTGTTGAAGAAGGAGGCAGAAAAGTCAGTATTTGGATGATATAACTAGAACTTGCCACGGCTGGCTTTGCAGATGGAAGGGGACACCAGGCAAAGAATGCGGGCAGCCTCTGGAAACCAGAAAAAAACAAACCAACTGAGTCTCATCTGGAGCCTCTAGGAAGTCTCACAGAAGTCTACTGACCCCTTGATGTTAGCCTAGTAAGACTGATTTCAAATTTTTGACCTCCACAGTTGTAAGATAATTTATCTAAAGCCAATGAGTTTGTGGTAATTTTAAAATCAATTGATTTAATGAATGTATGGTCATTTTATAAATGTGTTATATAATTTTGTCGGTCTACCCTCAGTAGGACACAGAGGCCTAGGCTATGGATAAACACTGCTGAACTGCACAGTTTGATGATAGTAAGGGTTTCACTCCAGGCACGAGTCACAGGAGCCAAAAGGAATGGTGCCAGGAGCCGAACTCAGGATCACTCAGTGTCTGGGCATTGAAGACTCACTCAGAACCCTTAGGCTGAAGAGATTTTTTTCTGGAGCTTTGGTCATATATAGCTTTGCTAAAGATAAAAGCAGTATTTAGGGGAACATTTGGGCAATGTCTCAGGGCAGCCAACTTGAGTAATTTTAAAAACATTGTGTCTACTCTGCAGGCAGAACTGTAGATGTGATTTACCCACTGCATTTCAGAGCCTCGGTCCCGTCCAGGCCAGAGTTCCAGGGGTCCTGTCTCTGGGGTAGGAGTTAAGCTCTCACAATGCTCACAAAGTTGCTTCATAAGTCTTTGGCTTTAACATGACAGTGACCATCTGTCCTACCCAACCCCCGAGGGAAACATTAGAAGAAGCAGTACACTGACATTCAGACTAGAAGAAGCCGGATGCCAAAGACAAAATGGAAAGACTTTTCCCGGGTTATCCTCCCTGGGCCCAGGGGTGGGAACTGGGAATCCAGTGCCAGATGGGCTCAGAAGCTGCCGGAGTGGGCGTGGGATTATTTGTCTCTATAGAAACGTTTCTATAAGACGTCCGTAGGGCCTTTAGAAATTGGCACCGCTCTTACCCTGAAAACACGCGGTGCCTTTTCACGATGTTCCCAGTGCCGTTTTATAACCAGAGGAGTTTTCTGGTAGCTGCCCTGTCTCCGGCCTGGAATTTACTGACGTTTTGTAAAAATATGATGGAGGCTTTGGAATTCGGAGCCAGATTTCTGCCTCTGCAGGCAGCGCGGGCCTCAGTGTAGTCCACACATTGAGAAGAGCAAGGGGGTCGGCCTCCAGTGCCCTTGGCACATCCCGCTCCCCGCCCTCCCACTCCTGGCCTGGGTCTGTCCCCCTGAGGCCTGGCTCTCAGCCAGTTGGTCAACTAATCCTTCCTAAGGTGTTAGGTGGCAAAGGCTCAAAGGTTATTAATCCTTGCAGAAGCTTTCCACATTCACCAAAGTTTTGTTATTAAACCAAAGGGTATTAAAATATCATAAAACAATTCCTTTGTGCATAAAACAATTTCTCTGGTTCCCTATAAATCTTTACTTTTGTGAGTATTGTTTATGATCATGATATATATATGTCATAAAACAGAAGGACATTTTACACATTTGCTCACATTTTAAAATGTCCCATTTTCACGATCATAGTAGTTCATGAAGGTAACTTTTGCAGTATCTGCCCATCTTGTGATAATGTCTCTCTGTCACCTCCAACTACTGCCCTCCACATCTGGTGTCTCCTGGGGGCCACAGGGTCACTAAGCCCTACCTCTACGCATGCCTAAAACACCAGCTGAGTAAACGGAAATGCATTAATTCAAGGTGAGTCTATCTGAGTCATTCCCACAGAGATGTGACACTGAAGACAGGAAAGGGACATGTGACAGTCTCTTTCTGGGCAGTCTTGCAAAATGGCAGGTTAGGAGCTGGCAGGTAACTTTTCTGGAATAGTGATGTGAAAAGAAGTAGCTGAGGGAGAACACGAAGTACATGGGCAGGGAGGGGCAGAAGTGATGGAATGTCCCCGAGGCCTGGGTACAAGCCTGCTTTAGGTTTCTGTGAGACACACCTGTATTTTTCACTAAGGCCACCTTTGTTTCATTTTTATCACTTGCAAACAAGAGTGCACATTAATTATGGTGATGAAGATCATTTTGACTATATCAAACGTCTGTTGTGTGTCAGATACTTTACTCACACTTACATTTAATCTCTTCAGCCCTAACAGGCTATATCAAAGATTAGTCATTTTCTCAGGGCAATTCCTCAGTGGTCTTAACATGCTATAGTCTATGATTTTAACTATACCCTAAAGTGGCCCCCAAGGAAGGTGTGTCATTGTAGAATGAGGTACATAGAGGGAAGAATCATCATGCCTTCCAAGAGTAACTGTCAAACACCGAGAACCACAGTAAGAAGGCACTTGAGAGAAAAGCTCAGTCTCCTTAAAGAACCCCATGTAGATGGTACCATCCTCTATGTTCTGTCTCATGGCTAGCTTCCCCTGGCCTCTGGTACCTACGAAAGGTCTGCCCTTTCTCCAACAGTAAGGGACACCTATGTTGAATCAGTTCTCTGTCTATAGGTGTGTTTGCATAATCAATTCTCTATTGATAGGTGTGGTTGCATCATCCCCTTGTGGATTACCCATGGTGCATTTGTAAGGTTCTTTTGTCATCAACCAGGCGCCTGAACCACCTTTCCTTGCTTGGATATGATATAATCTTAAGCAGTTCAAGCTAATGGCCATCACTCATACACTGAGTCACATTAATACAATGTCAGTTGTCCACCATCTGAGGCTATCCTAATCCTGAGTGTGCAGCACAAATCGAAAACTATGGTTTCCTCCTGAGAGATGACAGTGGCATTTGAAAATACTGCCTGATAACACCACACGTTAATATCACAGCAGAGGCACATAGAAACTACTGCTTTGATAACTCAGAAGATGAGGTAACTCATTTTGTCTGAGGAATCAGGGAAGGCTTAATGGAGAAATGGACATAAAAGCCTGATTTTTTTTACTAATCTAAGAAAAACAAGTTCACAATTCTTTATTTACTGTGATAAATCAATCCATTGGTCAGCATTACAAGCCTATTTCTCCCCATGTCTCCTTTCAGGAGTCCCATGATCTCAGGAGTTGGTAACACTGGTTACACGTGGCCTTAGGCATTCAGAATTCCTAGCCAATCCTGCAGGTATTTGCCTCAGGAAAGACTTGGCCTATCTTTCTGCTTAACAATAGCATGCCTCTTCACACTCCAGTCCAAAAGTCCAAAAGAGTCATGTGATTATTTCAGGCTATTTGACCTCTCCAGAGGTAACCCACAAAAATGATGACTATGCAGAACTTCTCTTCTTCCATGGTGGGTGGAATGGATTGAAGTTTTAGTTACAACAGAAAGCTCAAGCTGGAGACTAGAACTGTAGGAAATTCAGATAAAACCAGGTAAATGACTGGCATATAGGTAGCTCCCCAGGGTAAAGGTTTCCTTTCTCCCTATTGATCTTAGAGCAGTTTAGAAGTCTTTTGCAAGGAAATGGTCACTCTTTCCCTTTACATAACTTTCACAAATGGACAGCCAAATTAAATGTGTCATAGATGAAATTACCAACCAGAGTACCACCCGGCTGTCTCCTGTGAGCTCGGTTTATGGAGCCGGTGTTCTCCAGAGAGCATCACAAATCTACATGATGTTCCTAAGTGCTAAATTTGGAGCTCTGATTTAGCTGACAGATGTTTAAAATCACATTTTGTTGGACAACTCCCTGAGGAGGACATAGCTGCAGATGTGGAAGAGAGCAAGTTATTCCAGTGAAGGTCGGCGGGAATTTAGCCTGCAAGCCTTCGCCTCCACCCGCTGTCTTCAGACTGGATGACACAGGCAAAGGATCATTTTCATGCTGATTCCAACAAATCCAGTCCCCTTGTTGAACACTTGCCAAGATAAATGTGGAGATGGTATCTTCAGTGAAGTGTAGGGTGCTACACTTAGCTTTAATTGTGTACAAAGGGCTGCATAAAGCCACCCTTCCAAGTCTGCTTTGCCCCACTGCTGACATCTGAGGCTTGAAAAGGAGTGTGGTTCTGGAATCTTGCACATCAGGATCAGTTATTCAAATGTCAACCACTTTGGAGACATTGAAGTGCCATTCACTCTCCTCCCTCTTCCAGTATCCCAAACGCTTCCTCCTTCATTTTTTAAAATTAAAATTATGTTAGGATCTTTTTTGCAAAATCACATATTTTAGACTTGTTTCAAGGCTCAGAGTGAAATGGATTTGTTTAAAAAATTGTCTGTGTATTAGATGTGGCAGACTAGTGACCTTTGGTATTCTCTATAAGAAAAAGTTTGATGTCTAAAATTTCCATATTAAGCTTGCATTGTTTCTGGTTACTTTCTGTGATTTCTCCATGTTCCATCATCCCCCACATTCAAAATACACTCTTTATTTATTCAACAGAGATTTTGACATAGTTATGAGCTCATCCTGATGGCAGCCTCAGATCAATGCAAATCACATTTGATGTCAACAGTGCTGTGGATGTGAGTGTAAGTTAAATAACTGTAAAACAATTTTAAGACAAAGCCCAAGAGACACTCTTATACTATCAGGAGAATGGCAGTAAAGGAATAACTGAAGAACTCTGCTGCATCTATTTCAGAGCAAAACTGTGCAGCAAGACTTTAGTCCCAATTTAGACAGCTTATAGCATCACCCTCAGAGACCTCAAAATGCCCTGAGAGGAAGTTAATGGGCAGCTGGCCAGGGTGACCAAGTTAGTACAGCTCACATTATTTTTTTAAAGTCAGTATTGGGGATTCAACTTAGGGCCTTGGCACTGAGCTATATCCACAGCCCTTTTTATCTTTTATTTTGAGATAAAATGTCAACAAGTTGCTAAGTCACCTAGGCTAGGCTCAAACTTGATTTCTCTGCCTCAGTTTCCCAGAGTGCTGGGATTACAAGCATGTGCCATCACAACTATAGCTCACAATGTTTTATTCACTAGGATTAGCAGATATTATGCCCAGGGGTAAGAAATTGAGAACATACCAGGGTCAGCCAGTGCCAGTGAACCCCCCAGTTGTACTGAAGCTAGAAGGACACAGGGAAGACAAGCAAGTCAAGCATGGGACAGATAGAGGGTACAGAAACTGACTAAGTCTAAGGCCAGCGAGAGACTCTCAGATGGAATCCTAAGCTAAACACTAAAAGAATCACACTTGCCGAGTTCCTGGAGAAAGTGCCCTTTACTCCATTGTCCCGACCCATGGGTAGTCAACGGAGACTCTAGACGGGGAGAGGGGAATAAAGAGATAAGAGACACAAGAAATGGAGACAAGACAGGATTCTGATCAAGTCTCGTTTATTGAGCAGACAGCTCGGGTAACTAGGCAACGGAGGGAGGTCCAGACATCACGCGAGGGAGGTCCAGAGATCAGGCAATAGCATGTGACTACATCATATGATTTACAAGAAACAGAAACGTAGCTCAAAGAAAATAGAAACTTAACTCAAGATAGAAACTGAAACTAAACTCAAGACTTTTAAGAGGGCTGAAATATTACAAAATGGATGCCGACCGCAGGTCTCTCAGCGGTCTCCCACAGGTCCCCCTTTTTTATTTTATTTATTAAAAAGACCAATATTTCTTGAGGGGACTGTGCCTGTCTTAGGTCAGGATGCTTTCACGTGGGACCAACTTGTACCTTACCCGTCACTGGAAAGCAAGGCTGCAAAAGGCCTTGTTCCTGTCTTAGGCAGCAGTTGGTAATACACGTGAGCTTCCAGTTGCCCGTCTCTGGCTATCCAGTCCAGTGCACCAAGGTGAGAAAGCCAAAATAGCCCGTTGATTTTACTGGGCATTGTCATAATCTGCTTTCTCGAGGTCTCTATGGGCCATGTCAAGCCTGTGATAATGGACCTGAATTTGTTGCATCTTAATAGCATCCACTTGTTGTTTAATAAAAGCCATCAGTTTGTTAAGAATACAAGGTCCAAACGAAAGAAACACTAATAACCCAGCCAAAGGTCCCAACAGGGGGAGAAGGTAGGGTAGGATTCCATTCCATGCGCTCCAAAGTGGATTTTCAAATAATCCTGTTGGTCTCTTTATCAGATCTTCCTGGAGCTTTTTTATCTTATCTCCAAAGATGCCAGACTTGTTTGCATAGAATCAACAGTGTTCCCGTAAAGCCAAACAAATCCCTCCCTGTTCTGCAGTTAAAAGATCTAATCCTCTTTTATTTTGGAGGACTACCTCCGCTAAGGAATCTATCTGATCTTGAATATCTTGAATAGTACTAGACAATGCTTGGACATCATTAATTAATTGATTAGAGAGCTTGACATAAGAGTGTAGAGCAACTCCTAATCCTGCCGAACCTGTGGCCAGGGCTCCCGAGATTCCTAATCCTACTAATAAAGGAATAAGTACAATTGTTCTTTTTTTACGGCCCGCGGCATAATCAAGGCTGGGGATGGGAATGGGTTCATCCCCAGGTATAATGTCTATGTCAGGTAATAAGGTAGCTATAGTACATAACCCTGTCCAATTGGTAGGTAAAAAAGTGAAAGCTAGGTTTCCTCCACAAATGAATATTTGTCCTTTTAAGAGACAAATAGAGGAATGGTAAGTAACTGTCTGAGTACAATTAGCAAAAGTAACAAATCTAACATCAATCGCATATTTGTTGTTACAGAAACTTCTTTGCATACAAGAGGTAAATTTAACAGCTAAAGGTTGAATTTTAAATGGTAAACCCACGGTGCAGTTAGGGTATGTAGGGTTTATAACATTATATGGAGTGAAATTTGAAGGAATGGCAAGAGGCATGAGAGTACCTTGAGTCATGCACAGCCAACATTCTTTAGCTAAGTTAGGATTAGAAGTATTAAGGGCCATTAAAATAGCCATCAGAATTTTTGTGGTTTGGGTGTCTAAATCATTTCCTCGTGAATTAGGAAATGTCAGAGGACGATAAGTGATCTGTGGAGATATCTGTTTTATAATATCTTCCATATGTTTTTGTACCTTAATTTCTCTAATTTTGTCTTGTGGTCCGCCACCATCAGAAATATGTAACGGGGCAGTTTTGTTCCAGCACACCGGTTTACCTGGGGTGCCTTTGCATGAAGCTTGAGCATATTTATAGTGTTTCAAAATTCGTGGAACATTAGACCAGTCACCCTCAAAGGTACCAGTGGCAGTGTGCTGTAATATGGCTGTAAAGTATATTTTATTATCTATTCCTGTACATTCTTGTACTGACTCATAACAGGAAAAATGCATTGTAGCATAAGTAGTACATTCTGCAGGACATAGTCCTGGTTGGCCGTGGACTATCACCGGAGGTTCATAGTAACATTTGTAGCTTTGTAGGTAAGTTCCCTTTATGGTGTTAATGTATGTTAAATAAGCAACTTTAATACCACAATCTGTGGAGCTGGTATATTGTTTAGGTTTGGTTGTAACAGTGCCTCCCTCACATTCACATGGGGCACCAAACATGCCTTGTCTGGTTAACATACCTTGTCTGGCTGCCATAATTCTTGCCTTCCATGAGGGAGATCCAAGACCACTATCAGAAAGTTGCCACGAGGTGAGTAGTACTCCCAATGTCAGGATCCAAGTTTTGGAATTCATTATCTGAAAAATAAAAATAAGGAAAATTCTCAGGGCGATTCTTCATCCCTGGAGTCATCAGTAAGTTTGTCCTGTATTTGTTGTTTATAATCTATCTGTTTTACCAATCGTTCTGGTAACCATCTTGCAGATTTCATTTCTTTGGAGTGCACACATACTGATCCTCGGCCCCAGATGAGGACTGGATCTGGACCATGCCATGAATTAGTTATAGGGTCCTTCCATAGTACGGAAACAAACTGTTTTTGTGTTTCTGTATGCCAGAAGCGAGTAGCTGCTGATTGTCCGTTGGCATCTAAATTTAAAAAATTGAGGATAAATAAAGCATGAGATGAAATGTTTCTAGGGGACCCTTTTGTAGAGTACCATTCCCCCTTTTTTATTTTATCAATAGTAAGTTTTATGGAAAGATGTGCCCTTTCAACTATTCCTTGACCTTGAGGGTTATATGGTATACCTGTAATATGTTGAATATTAAGACGTTTGCAGAATTTTGAAAAAGTGGAGCTGGAGTAACCCGGACAGTTATCAGTTTTGATTTGTTGAGGGCATCCTAAGACCGTCAAAGCAGTCAGCATATGGCTTATTACATATTTGGTGGCTTCACTGGTTTGAAGAGAAGCAAAAATAAAACCACTAAAAGTATCTATAATCACATGAACATATTTGAGATTACTAAATTCAGGAATGTGAGTAACATCCATTTGCCATAATGCATTAGGTACTAGCCCTCTAGGATTAACTCCAAGATGGGGAGTTGGAAGGTGTATGGCACAAGAAGGACAATTTTTGACTATTTGTCTAGCCTGTTCTCTGGTAATACTATGCATTTGTCGGAGGGTTTGTGCATTAAGGTGATGTAATTGATGACTTTTTTGTGCTAAGGTAACTTTATCAGTACCATCAGTAGAAGCGATAGCAGCTAATAGATGAACTGTATTTAAGTGAGTAGCTAAATCAGCTTTATGATTGCCTTTGACTAAAGGTCCTGGCAATCCAGAGTGAGCACGTAAGTGTCCTATGAAGAAAGGATGATTTCTCTTAGTAATAATCATTTGTAATTGTCGAAATACTTCTCCAGCATTAGAAACATTTTTTATTTGACCAGCAGTCTCAAGTAAGGGAACAGAATGTGCAATGTAAGCACTGTCTGTATAAATATTGAGTGACTGATCAGAAAAGTCAGAAAAAACAGCAATGACAGCATGTAATCCTGTCAATTGAGCAGAGGTGCTATTTGTTTGGAATTGTACTGTTTGATCTTGGCAAACACAGGCAGCTATGCCCGTTGAAGAGCCATCAGTAAATACTAACAAGGCATCCTTTAGTGGATGGAGTGTGGTGACTCTGGGGAAAACAAATTCATGTTTATTAGCAAAATCAATGAGCTTGTTTGGAGGATAATGATTATCCAAGAGCCCCATGTAAGAGGCCAAAGCAATAGGCCAAAACTCAGTAGTTTGCATAAGCCAATTAATTTGATTTTTAGTGTAAGGGTGTAGAATGATATCTGGTTCTTTACCAAAATAACATCTTCCTTGTTTTCTACCTAAGATTATAAGATCAGATACTGCTTGATAATATGGCTCAATAACCCTTTTAGGCGTAACAGGTAAATGAACCCACATTAAAGGTGCCGTTTGCCAAAAAACAGCAGTTGGAGATAATGCTGTGTTACAAATAATATATTGTAAAGGTTTGTCATAATCCATGAATGTAACAGTTTGAGATAGGATGGCTTGTTCTACTGTATGTATGCCTTGTCTTCCTTCAGGTGCAAGTACACGAGGAGATGTGGGATTGGCATCTCCATGTAAAATGTCATAGAGAGGTTTTAATTCACTTTTAGTGAGCTTTAAATAAGGCATAAGCCAATTAATATCTCCAAGGAATTTTTGGAAGTCATTTAAAGTTTTAAGCCTATCCAATCTTAATTCTAATTTTTGTGAGGAAATTTGTGACCCTCTCATTTGAAAGCCTATGTATATGGATCTGTAAGTTGAACCTTATCAGGTGAGATTTGTAGCCCTTTATCAAATAGAGCAGCCTGTAATTCCTCATAACATTGAAGTACTTTACCACCATTTTGTCCATCTATCAGGATATCATCCATATAATGAATGATATATATATCTGGCCAACGATCTCTTATAGGTTGTATAGCTGAAGTAACAAAAGATTGGCGCAGAGTAGGACTATTTGCCATGCCTTGTGGAAGGACACACCATTGGAATCTTTCCATGGGTGCTTTAAAATTAGTAGCAGGCAAGCTGAAAGCAAACCGTTTTTGATCATCAGGATGCAAAGGAATGGTGAAAAAACAATCCTTTAAGTCTATGATGACCTTGAAATAACCTAAAAGTATAGCAACAGGTGATGGAAGGCCTGGTTGTAAAGCGCCCATTAGCATCATGGTCTTATTTATTGCTCTAAGATCTTGTAACAATCGCCATTTGCCGGATTTCTTTTTTATGACGAAAATAGGAGTATTCTAAGGCGAGTTGCTAGGAATTATATGGCCAGCTTCAAGCTGCTCCTCTACCAGCTGTTGTGCAGCCACTAATTTTGTAGAAGTTAGAGGCCATTGATCGACCCATACAGGCTCCTCAGATAGCCATGTAATTTTTTCTGCATGGGTCACAGGAATGTCCAATGGCCCCTATGGAAAATGACCCAAACCTGCTTTGTCCTTTTTTGGAATAGCCTCTATAGGTGTTGTTATTCCTGTATTATGTTTTCCTAGGCTTTGACCTGGCAAATATCCATGTTTTAACATTTGAGTAGTAACTATACTATTGGGACTACCCATAATCATACCAATTTGAGACAATAGATCTCTTCCCCATAAATTTATTGGTAGACCAGCTATAACATAAGGTTGTATAGTGCCTTGATTACCTTCTGAATCTTTCCAAGTTAACAGTTTTGAACTTTTTTCTGGATTTTGACTTTGCCCTGTGCCCCTTAGGTGAGTCATAGTAATGTCCAAAGGCCAAGCCTTAGGCCAATCTTCCTTTTTAATGATAGTAACATCAGCACCTGTATCAATTAATCCAGAGGACTTTTTACCATCTAACCATAGAGTCATGAGGGGTTTTTGTGTAGAAACAACTTTTGTCCAGTATACATCTGATGAGCCAAATCCTTTATTATCTCTCTGTTGTGAGACAATTTTATTAGGGGTTTGAATGAGAGGCAGAAGTAATAATTGTGCAAACCTCTGTCCTGTTTGGATGGTACGAATGAGTTTAGGAGAGGATGTCATAACCTTTATTTCACCTGTATAGTCATTATCTATAACTCCTGGGAACACTTGTATTTCGTTGAGAGTAGAACTACTACGACCTATTATGAGGCCAAAAGTACCCTCCGATAGAGGTCCAAAAATTCCTGTAGGGAGAGTCTGAACCCCCATTTCAGGTGTTAATACTGTGTGGGTGGTGGAACTGAGGTCCAATCCTGCGCTTCCTGCTGTGGCTCTGTAGAGGTCTGAAAAGGATTGTTGTTTTGTGGAACAAAGTTGAGCGCCCCAAAAATTTGTCTGGGTTTGGGTTTGGGGGCCTGGGGCTGGCCCTGATTCCTGTTTCCCTGCATCGGAGTTAATTCTCTGCCTTCAATATCTTTTTTTGATTTACATTCTTTAGACCAGTGTGTTTCTTTCTTGCATCTAGGACAGATTCCTGGTGTCTTTGTTTTAGAGTTGTCAATAGAACCTTTGTTACAGTTTTTGGCAAAATGACCAGTTTCTCCACAAGTAAAGCATTTGTTTTTAAATTGTTGAGATAAAAATTGCTTGACTGTAAATCCTTTTTTAGCAGCAGCCATATCAAGACCTTGCTGATAAGCAGCCCCAATGTCAGAACAAAGGTGTATATAGCCTGTTAAATCAGTCTTTTTCTTGTATGGTCGGATGGCAGCTTGGCAGGCAGCATTAGCATTTTCAAAAGCCAATTGCCTAACAAAATCTGTGCTTGCATCAGCACTACCAAAGATTCTACCAGCTGCAGTAAGTAAGCGATGGACAAAATCTGCAAAAGGCTCATCCGGCCCCTGTCTAATGCCAGTGAGAGAAGAACTCATGTCTCCTTTAGAGGGTAATTTTCTCCATGCTTTATTAGCAGCTGTATAAATTTGTGCATAAAGTCCTGGATCATATAATATTGGAGCCTCTTTAGTATCAAAATTGCCATCTCCTACTAACATATCAAAGGTCCGTCCATTGTTTGCTTGAGCATTGCATCTAGCAATTTCTTTGCAATTTTCCACATATTCTGATTTCCATAGGAGATAATCTCCTCCTGAAAGAGTTTCTCTGGCTAATGTTTGCCAATCTGTAGGTGTAAGCCAATTAGCAGCTATAGAATCCAAAATTGCTGTAGTATAAGGAGCTATAGCTCCGTATTGAGCTACTGCTGTTTTTAACTCTTTTATCATTTTAAAGTCAAAAGCATGAAGACTGCAGACAACTTGTCCTTAATCATTTGTTGTTTCAAGTACTGGAAATGTTTCCATAGTATCTGTTTCTATAATGGAACTAGCCTGAGGAATAGACCTTGGAATAATATCTTTTACAGTTGGTTTTAAACTCTGCAAAGTATCCGTTTTTACTTCTGTTTGTGTTTTAGAGTTATCTGTTTTTAATTCTTTTAATTGAACTATAAGATCCTGATGATATTTTTCTAGTTTTATCGCTTGAGCTAGAAGATCTTGTTTTTCTATTTGCAATTTTATTTGTTCTTTGATAAGTTCAATGTCATTTTTTAATTCTTTACTAGAATTATCAAGGATTGGATATACTGACGGAGGAGCAGTGGGATTGGAGCCATAAGGCGGAGGATGTTGGACACTGGGCGGCCAATCTGAATTATGAAATTTGGCAGCCATACGAAATTTGGCGGCCATCTTTGTCACATCATCCATATCAGGCATTAGAATTCTTGACAAATCAGAATATAGTTTAGTCTTAGGTTTAGCTCCTCTCACTTCCAGCAAGTCACAAGGACTGGGTGTAGTTTCAGGTTTAGCTCCTCCCAAATCACAAAGACTGTATGTAACTTCCTGTTTTAGACCAGATTGAAACTGGTTTGAACCTGTTTTTAAAGGCTTCATCTTTTTTATATCAACTTTAGAGGACTCTTTGTTCCTAATTTGTTTGGCCTTTTCATCCTCACTATCACTTTCAAAAGACATAAGGTCTTCATCTTGTTCATTTGTATTTTGTTTCTGAATTGCTGGTTGTTCTAAAGCCTCATTTTGTACATTTTTCTTGTAAGATAGTTTTGCCTTTTTCAACCACATTAGCAATTGTAACATCAAAATTCTTTTGAGATAAAATTTCATCAATTAAATTCCAATATGAAAAAGCAGTTATCAGAACCTTTTCAGGCCCAAAAGCTGTATAATAAGCCTTAAGTGCATCACCAACTCTTTTCCATCTCCTTGAACTAATTGTTCCCTCAATAGGAAACCAAGGACAAACCTCATTAATATAATCAAAAAATTCATATAATTGTTTAAATTTAACCTTTACTCCTCGTGCCCTCAAGGCTTTTTCTAAGCCTTCAACAAACATCTCATGTTTGCTCATAGCTTGTCCCATTATGCGTTGTTCTTACCGAGGTGCGTCAGATGCGGCAGGCTCCCGCGTCGGACCAATCCTCTTTTCCTTTTCTTGTTGTGCCGGCTCCCGAACAGTGTCCGTGCTCTGAATCTCTTGTTCTAGAGCCCTACGTTGGGCGCCACTTGTCCCGACCCACGGGTAGTCAACGGAGACTCTAGATGGGGAGAGTGGAATAAAGAGACAAGAGACACAAGAAATGGAGACAAGACAGGAGTCTGATCAAGTCTTGTTTATTGAGCAGAAAGCTCAGGTTTATATACAGTGCGGGAATGGGGATTGACATCAGTGGGTAACTAGGCAACGGAGGGAGGTCCAGATATCACACGAGGGAGGTCCAGGCATCAGGCGATAGCATGTGACTACATCATATGATTTACAAGAAACAGAAACTTAGCTCAAAGAAAATAGAAACTTAACTCAAGATAGAAACTGAAACTAAACTCAAGACTATTAAGATAGCTGAAACATTACAAAATGGATGCTGACTGCAGGTCTCTCAGCGGTCTCCCACACTCCATGACTCAACCTATGATATATCTCTCAGACCATCCATTTCCACCGTCTGGAGTGAAAGATTATACAACATGAGCATGGATCACTTCAAGAGTGTGTGAATGGGAAAAGGGGAAGGTGATTAACTCCTAGTGCAGAGCGATATTATTTGGTTATTGTTGTACCTTAACAAATCCAGCAAAATAGTTGAATCACACATGAATAAGAATGTATCCTTATTGTTAAACTGTTAAAACTAGCACCAAAGTGACTCTTCATTGGGTGAAGGGTCAGCACACTCTGTAACTGATTAGGGAAATCCTTTGATCTGTATGGGCACCAATTTCCTTGCTTTTTAAGTAATCATCATCTTTGTAACAGAACAAATGCAACAATAGATATAGGTAGTATTTTGCAAAACTTATAAAGGATAAGGCAGAAATTGAAGCTACATTTAATGAAAAATAGGATTGGTTTGGGGCTAAATATTGAGATCTAAATTATGGTGAAAACTATCACTATGCCCTCAACTCAAAAGAAACTGAATTCTATTTGGGGTCAAACCTCTTTATGATTTTGTAACCAACACATTGATCTAAGGAACAGAATATTTGAAGATAAGCAAATCTGAGCTAGATTTTTAAAACATATCTTCCAGCCACTTCCGTCTGATTTTCTTTCAGTGTAAATTATGCAGATAGGCAAATTATTTATGGCTGATAATATCACCCTTCACCAAATGTCTATCAGCCATGATTCAATTAGGCCTGGCTACTATGCCAGCTGGTGGTAGACCTTGGCAGCATCCACATGGCGTTGGCTTTATAGGCATGTAGAATGCAAGAGTTGTGGGCTAGGAAGGCTTCTATCTAAATTTCAGATGAGTCCCCAAATGGCAGAATGTGAAGCTGTTAGGAATGAAACTGAAAGTCCAATAGAGATCTTAGGAAGTTGAAGAAGCCAGAAACATGGAATACAATGGTGCCTCAGTTCACGAACTTGATTATTTTCTATGATTCTGGTAGCAAACTGAATTGAACGTGAATCAAATCAAATTCAGTAGTTAGGTTCAATGTTGACCTTATGGGGAAATTTGATTTAGTTCTTGTCTAGTGTGGTTTGCAGTCAGAATCGTGAAGAGAATTGAGCATGCGAACTGAAGTACCGCTGCACCTGCTGAGGGACGCCGCTGGTAGTGAAGGGAGCCCACCCGAGTGAGGCCATGTGAGATACAGCAGGTGGAGCTCGAGGGGCATGGCTACCCAAGCCCTTTGGGGTGCGCATGTCATCACAAATTGCCTCAGGTGCTAGACACAGAGCTATAGGATTTAGTGTTTGCCTTATTGAGTTTTGGTCTTGCTTTGGACCCATTCCTTTCTGTCTCTAGATTTCTCCTTTTTGGAATGGGAATGTTTATGCTGTGTCATTGTATGTCAGCATGTTAGCAATTTTCAGTTTTCTTTTTCATTCTTACAGGGGCTCACAGCTAAAAATTTGTCTCAAGTCACAGAAGGGGCTTTGGTCTTGGACTTTTCAGTAATGCTGGAATTGTTAAAACTTTGGTAACTTTTAGAGGTGGACCAACTGCATTTCACATGGAGATGTGCATGGGCCTTTTGGAGGCCAGAGGTGGAATGTCATGGTTTATGTCTAGATGTCCCTCAGCCCCTCCTTCATTCACAGGCAGGACTTTTGGAGGAGGATTGGACCACAGAGAGAGGCACTGTAGCTAATATGCTATTAAGAGTTGGGGCCTGCTTGGGAAAGACATCTCTGAGGGGCATGACTGGGAGGACTGTATCTCTTTCCATGGTCCCTTCCTTAGTGCCGTTCTTCCTGGTTGCCACGATGTGAACAACTTTCCTCCACCAAGCCCTTCCACCAGGTCACTGACCATGCAAAGACTGAAACTTTGGAAGCATGAGTCAAAGTAAACCTGTCCTTTATGATGTGGGTATTGGGCATTTTGCCCCAGCAATGGGAACAGGACCATGACAAACACCAATGTAAAAGTCCAGAACTCAGAGACACTGCATCATCTCTCAGGGTCTCCATTTTCTCAATTGAAAAATGGGACCAATACTGGGTTTCTTCATAGGTAATAAGAAAATAGTTTAGATCAAGCCCTGGCACACATAGTGTTAGCTGTAAGTAGTAAGAAGTTGAAAGAGAGGCAGGGCCAACAGAGCTGTAAGGAAAATGGAAGAGATTTTGAGATAGGTAAGAAATGGACAAGAATTTGTGCTGTTGTGACTCAGAGTCAGAAGCATTTTATGGTGGTTGGAAAGAAATTCCTAGAACAACTTTATTATCTAAAGGAAATCCTCAAATCCTAAATCAATGAGAGTTTCTCATATTTGGGTTGGAAGAAAATTATGCTTCATCACGGTAACATTGTTGGCAAGAATCACAATCAAATGTGAATCTTCTGTGGGGCTAATGAAACTTAAACTGTGTGCTCTCTTCCTTATGTAAACTCTTTCCAAGACCCTATGTTGAATTTTGTCTTGATAATTTTTACTTCTCTTTCTTAGAGAAAACTTCTCCTGCCATCCTCGCAAACTGTACGCACTTCAGACTGTACAAAATCTGTACTTTCCCTGATTGCATTGATTGGGAAACAGAGAAGCATGGAAGTGTGATTAACGTGCAAACTTTGTAGTTAAAATGACCCGAATCTGAGTCTCCACTGAGTTATCTGCTGACTGATTTAGTTTAGATAAATCACTTAGAGTCTCTGCACCTAGGTGTCTCCATCCATCCATAGAGGAGAACAGTATACCATTTGTCAAGTTTTTTGCAGTGCTGGAGATTGACCCCAGAGCCTCACACACACTAGGCAATTATTTGACCTCTGAGCTACATCCCTAGCTCAGCAATACCTTCTTGATGGGTGTGTCTTAACTATAAAATGAAATCACGCAGAAGTAACTAATTACTATTGGCCATTGTCATGGTTTTATCTTCCTTTAGTCTTCGTCATTTTCTTCATCACTGAGACACAACCCCTGATACCCACAACTGAAAGGAGGAGAGGTTTACTTTGCTTTGTGTTTCAGAAGTTTCAGTCCTTGTGTGATCGGCTGGCCCTAAGGTAGAATGGCATGGCAGAGGGGCATCCTCTTAGTTACTTTTTGTGTCGCTGAGGCCATATACTCAATATCCAAAGTTAAAACAGGAAAGGTTTATTTCAGCTCAGTTTGTAGAGGTTTCAGTCCAAGTCAGCTGGCTCTGAGGTAGGGTGTCATGGCAGAGGGGCATCACAGAGGAGAAAATGTTTACGGTATCACATACTGTAAATCCAGCCACCTCTGAAAAGTCCCTATGAATGCATGAGGCTTTGGGGGGACATCTGGATACAAGCCGTCACAGCCATGGTGGAAGAGAGCTGATCACAGCATGGCAGACAGAGAGCACAGAATGAAGGGAGGAGTTGGGAAGGGAGATAAACCGTTCAAAGCCACACCCCAGAGACCCTTCTCTTCTGACCAGACCTAACCTCCTAACAGCAAGTTAGTTATAAGTCTCTATAATCCATTTACCTTCCAAAAGCTCTACCAATGAGTGTGGGAGGCTCTTGCATGGCTGCCTAGACATAAACCATAACCCCTTTTGAGTAAAAGGAGGCTCTAGGTTTACTCACAGGTGGCCAGGAGGGGAATAAGCCAATTATTTCTTTAGGGCGAACATGCATATATTTTTCTTTCCTAGCAGCTAGCACGAGACAATTCACATTAGAGAAGTTCACACAGGAAACATCACAAGATTGAGAAATGACTGTCATTTCTGTTGCTTTGCACTGGTAAAATTTGGTATGTATGCTTTTTTTTACCAGGCTCAATAGTTAGAGAAGACAAGGTTCTCTGGATGGGCAGGCAGGTTACATCCCAGAGGGATTACTCTCTCTAATGATAATGAGCCTCCTTTCTTAGTTCCCCTAAGAAGGTGAATGCTGGATTTACAGCAGATTTATTTAAAAAAAAAAAAAAAAAAAGCCCTAGAGAGAAAGAAATACGGGGCAGTGGAAAAGCACTCTTGGCTTTTCTTCTTCACAGCTTTGAAACTCAAATGGTAATGTCTGGGTCACTGAGGAGGCTGCACCCAAAATAACTCTCCTGATTGCTTGCCAAAACAGAGGGCTTTCCCCCTGTATGATTAACATAGTGTGCTGGATACCCAGCAGTCCCAGAATACTTGGGCCTCAGGGCCAGGCAGCTTCCATCTCTAATTCTGCTTTTTAAAGTGATAAAATTATTCTTTTTCAACCAAGCCAACAGCCTAGAACTTGAAGATGAGACTTGGCCTCCCAATCAAAGAGATTCTGATGGTCTAATATCCGTTTCTGTCCAGGGTGAACAGGTCCCAAAAACGAGGTACCCGCTGATGAATAAAAAGTTAGAAGAAAAAGAAATACAAGAGAGACAATGTCCTGGGATCAGGGGGTTACAGTTCTCCTGTCTGCCACGCCAGAATCACCTTTTCCGTAACCTTTTATTGAGATAAAACAAAAGAGGTACCTGGGCTACTGCGTGAATATCAGACGTTTTAGCAAGAACAATACAACTCAATTACCATAGGCATGAGGCTTGACCAGGTAGCCATCCTGTCACCAGTCCTTTTCTACATAACACAGCAAAGGCACCAGGGCTTACAAAGCTGTTTGTTAGACTTCCTCTAGAACACAACAACCTAGGTCCGGTTATACCTAAGGCAATACGTTGAAAGATTAACTAAAGAATGCCCTTCTCCACAAGATTCTATTGTGTTTTTCACTGTTTTGGCCACTTTGGCAGATGTTTTAGGACACATGCTATAAACTCAAGCAATAACTGTGATGGATTGACAACTGGTGATCAACTTGTAACAGCCAGCTGAACTCAATCAGTGTGCTGGGCATGGATGGCCCATCTGAGCACTTGCCAACAGCACAGAAAGAACTGAAGGGCAAGGTGTGCACTGTTGATTTTCCTGGAGAAGCTTGTCACGTTGGCTTTCCTGATATGAACTCTGCTGTTCTCATCTTTGGAGGAGCTTGGGACTGCTGTTGCTGAGGATGGCTGTGATTCTTCTCGGGGGATCTTTGGTCCTTACCTTGAGCATTGCTTCTTGGCTCTAGCGCAGATTTCTCAGCCAGCTGACCCAGATCCTTCATCCTGCTGATGCAGACTTTCTAGCTTCCACCAATGACCTTTGGGCCTTCCCAGTGCAGATCCTTGGTACAGACTTGTATGAGACATTGTCGTGGGCTCTTGGTCTCCAGCTGGACTCACGGAGGACATTCCCATGGATGGTAAGTCTTCGCCTGGATGTGTACAGGACATTGCCATGGGATCTACAAACAAGGTCCTCAGCTCAATTCTTTGCGTCTCTGGTATATGGACAGATCTCCCACACTATTTCGCATTTGACTCTTTGGGTGACTATTATAAAATAATTCTATAAATTGTGTGTCCTGTATTAAATTGTTTCCCTTGTAAGCTCTGACTACAACAGAAACATATACTAGATGCAGAGCAGCTGGACTCCTAGAGGAAAATAGTACCAATGTATTCTGTAAGCTTATCTAAGGAGAACATAAAATTAAAAATATAAACAGCTGAACTATAAGTTTGAGTGAAGTTTTAGATTGACGATCAGTGATGGGAAGTCTCAAAAAGAAGGCAGAAAAGACAAGAGGGAGAGGGGAAAAGCTAGTTGTGCTCCTACCCCCCAGTCCTAGGAGCATTTCCAGATGGCCCCCTCACCTTCGAGGGCGTGGCACTGTGACTGAGGAAAGAGGGATCGCCACCACTATGGCCTTAATACGCAGGGTGGGAGTGGAGCATGAAAGCTGACTCCATAGCTCCCGCCGGTGGTGTCTCGCTCTCGCCTGAGGAAGAGTTCCTACCCCATTTAAGCCCAACAAGAATCGATTGATTCATACAACTGAAATAGCCAGGTCAGGACTCAGAGCTCCAGTGATGTCATCACGTCTCAGTTTGTCTCTATCTCTTGGCTCCACTTGCCTCTGTGTTAACGTTACCCCTGACGTGCCTGTGGGATCTCTGGCAGCTCCGGGTGTGGCCCATATAAGGACAGCTACAGCAACTCTAACCACTTCCGTTTCCAGTGCAGTGGGAAACTCTCGCAAGTTCCTACTCCCCAGTCTGATAGAACACGTTTATTCCATGAGCCAATGTGTGTTGGTGCGGCCAAAACAACACAAGGCACTGATTAACTCAGGCCTAGGGTTAGGTCCCACTCCAGAGCCCAGGGCATTACCCTGCCTAAAGGACATAAACCAAGGTTAGTGAAAGGGAGGATCCTTAAATGAAATCTTTAGAAACAAAGGCAAAAGATTTTAGGGGGAACTACCAACAAATGTTCACTAAACTCAGTGAGTTGTTGGATTCTATCATAAAAGATCAGTGAAACTCGAGGGTCCATATATTTTTTTGGGGGGAAAACAATACAGTGAAAAATCAGATCCTTCATACTTCCTTGGTCGCTGTAAAAAGTGTTGGATAATCACATGATTGAATAAACTCTTCATGCATAGGACCCTGGTTGGTGTTTACAAGAAGTGGATATGAACTGATACTTTTTAAAATCAAGGGCTATTTATTTGTAATAGAATTCCTGAGAGTAGGTTATCTATATGTAAGTAGGGCGCTGTGTGTGAGAGAATTTTTATTAGCCCCTCTTCCCTAATTTCATGTTTTTCAGTTTGCTTGCTGCTTTGGCAGAAACGCAAAGCGGTAGCAGCGTTAGTCAGGTCTTAGCTGTTATTCTTACATGTGGTCAAACTGGAGCATGACCCACACTTAGAAGGAGTACATGGCTGAAACAGCAGGCTCTAGGTTTCCAAGGGCTTGATACTTCATTTAAGTAACTGCCCCAGATGAAGTCACAAGTGTCTGGGGCTATTGTAACAGGGTCACAGACTTGGGGAGGAGGGAGTTGAAAAGTCCCCCAGTCATGATCAAAGGGGCCCTCAGAGGAACCCGGTGGGGGTCCTGCTTCCACCTGAAGATCTGTTTCTCTTTACTTAATTAATTTATTTGTACAACAATGGGAGATTTTATTTGAATGCCTTCTATGACCATAGCAGAGCTTGCTATCAACTCACCTCACTCAAGTCCTTCATATTTCTGGTGAAGTGTTGGGAAGAGGAGCCATCTTTTAAAATCCAGCTGCAGACATGTCTTCTAAACTTTGAAACTATTAGTTTCTGGAGGATTATGTCTGACAAGAGGAAACAGAGGCAAAACTGTAACCAGATAGAGTCTGAGGAGCTCCCCTAAAAGAGGACATGGGGACCTCAATTCATCCCACCTTGAGGTGGGTTGTAAGTTCACTGATTCCTGTCACAGCAAAGGAATTTTCAACACATGTCTGTCAGGGGCAATAAGGAGGTTAGGCGGAAAGAAGCGGACAGCCAGCGGGAGGCAGAACCTCAGAGAGAGACATACTATCTTTTGGTTGGGGGGATTTTCTTGTGGTCTTGGGGGTGCAAATCTCTAGAATTTTTGAATCTATGAAAAGGGAGGAAAACTGGGACTCAATTTACAGTGAAAGGCAAGAGACCATTAACAGACAAAAGCTCTTTTTACTGGAGAAATGAATATGGGCCCAATCTATTGTGCTAGGTGCTTTTTAAAATTTAGCAGTCTGGGAGTAAATAATCTGGAAGGGAAAAAAATTGTAGCCTTGAGTAACTTCGTGTCCTGAAGTTGCAAGTTTTTTAAAACTACAGTTTTGAAATTATGATTCGTCTCCTTCTTACCTTCTTGTCTTCCTCCTACCACCTGATATTTCTTCTATCCCACCTCAGAGGAACCAGTGATGCTTTACCTGTACCTGAAACCTCTGTCAATTAAGCTTTGTACTCCCTGGTGAGTCTTATGGTGAGAAAATGCAAAGTAGCTCAGTTTGAAATCTTTGTGTGTCCCATGAAGATCTTTTTGCCAAGCCAGAGTTAGTGGCAGGTACCTGTAATCCCAGTTTATTGGGAGGCTGAGGCAGGGGGATTGGAAGTTTGAACCCTGTTGGAATAAATTGTCCAGGCTGGACAATTTAGTGAATTAGAGAGACCTTGTCTCAAAAAAAGGGGTATGTGGGTCTGAGAATGTAGCTCAGAATGCAGCTCAGCCCAAAAGTAGAGGGTTCAGTTCCCAGTACTATCCCCTGAAGACATAGTGGCTTTGGCTTCAGTCCTCAGGCCAGGCGCTGCCTTGGCAATTTCAGGTCCAGTCTTGCTTGTAGGGATTGGTCCCCTCAGCGTCAGTTGCTGTCTGGAGCTTTCCTAAACTGGGAGCAGGAGCCTGGGCTCTTTTGGCTGCTGCAACACCCTCTCCTTTGAGCAAGAAACACGTTTCTACCCATGGGCAACTCAAGTCTGGTTCTGTCTCCAGACAGGACCAATGAATTTCCCAAAGTGGAGCAGGGGGACCTTGACTTACCCCACCCATGAGACAGACTGCAGGTTCACTGATGTCCATCACAGAGAGACAATTTTCAGGATGCATCAATCAGAGACACAGAGGAATTTATTAGGTAGAGATTCAATTACACACTCAGAAAATAGAATGTGGGTCCTGGAAAGAGAGGTGCACCATAAGCTGAAGCTAAAGATATTTATGTGTTCTTGGGGGTGGAGATCTATGGCATTGGTGCCTCATGCTTTATGGGGGAAGGGATGACTCTCCCAGAGAGAGAAATGGCTCCTTTTACAAAAGAAAGCCAAGAGCCCCCTCTTTTTTTTTTTTTTAAGAAGTGTGCTCTAAGATGTTTTGGCTTAAAACATGGTTTAAAAATTTCTCAGTTTGTTCCTTTGTCTAATAATCAGGTTTTTGCCCTTGTCAACTAAGCTAAGCATTTTGGATGGATTATAGGTGTGATGGCCCTGGAAGGAAAGAAGCATCAACGAGCCTAGGAAGTGCAGCCTTGCATGCCCTTGGGTAATTTTAGTTGTGTCCTGGTGTTGCTGTCTTTTTGAAAGTACATTCTTTAACTTATAATTTTGCTTTGTCTCTTCCTATCTTTATTTATATTTATTTTTTCTATCCTACTTAATTTTCCTTCCTGAGACTCTGATCTCTTGGTTTTAAAGGTTGGAAGGTTGATCTGTTTTGTCAGTGCCTAGCCAGGGATCAGAAGTCTCACTCTGACTGATCTAATGGAGCCATAGAAATATAGGGTTCTATTGTTTGAAGAAGGATCATTTTTGATAGTCTGGAAAAGAATACAAAGACATTAGCAAGTCATTAATGCTTAAACTTTATATTATAACACGCTAAATGAGCAGGGGCTAAGAATTAGAAGTACAATAATGATGAACAGTGCCTCCAAAGAGTTGCAGAATTCAGAAAACAATTAGGCACTACTTGGCAAAAGCCTTTTATCTTTAATATTAACTTCCATTTGTCCAGAAGTATTAACCCCACTATAACAGGTGGGTGTAAAAGCATACCGATTCCTCTCTGTTTTGTCAATAAAACATCCAAAGTCCTCCTATTTTAATTATAGCAACAATAAAAAAAGTACTATGTTTTTGTAACCACTGGGCCATAGGACTTAGAATCTGCATCTGGCCTCTATTTTGTATACCTGAAGACCTTTCGTAGCACCTGATTCTAGATAATATAAACATACAGTGTCTGAAGTAGACAGCAGAAAATTAGTTGTACCTATTTTAGTTTCCTTTTTCACTGTGGATACAAAATACCCTGGACACCCAAAGTTAAAGGTTTATTTCAACTTACACTAGGTAGAAGTTTCAACTAAGAATTGGCTGGCTCTGAGGCAGGGTGATGAGACAGAGGGACATCACAGAGAAGAAAGAGCCCAAGGCAAGCAGGCAGGAGCTAGCAAAGCAGCAGAAGCAGCAAGCGAGCCTACCTTTCCTCTCTATCTTTATACTTGATCCAGGCTGTAAATCCATTGACTGGTGCTACCCACATCCAGGATGGGACTTCCATGATCCACACCCTTAATCCCAGTGTCACACCCTTCATCCACATTTACGTACCCTAATCCAGCCACTTTCAAAATTCACTGCCTGAGGTGTTGGGAGGACATTTAGGTACAAACCACGACAGTACCCTAAAGGTAACAAAGCTTATTGTCTAGAATTTTTATTACTCTTTTTATTCTATAGGCACATTTATTCGAGAAGCCAAGTCTTCCCCTGAAAGGTATTTAAAAGCACATTAAAGTAACATGATGGCAATATACTAAGAGTTGCTGAAGGACACAGTTTTGGAAGAGCTGGTAGAACTAGGAGTCACCACTACTCATGCCTGTTGGGTAAAGTATTGTAGGTAAGGGAAAAGATTCCAATAGGAACTGATGTAGTGTTTGGAGCCTTTTTCATAGGTAGTTTAGATTTCTCTGTTTCTAACATTACCATTAATACTCCTTCTTTTGGTTACACTTTCTTACTGGGTGTGTCTAAGATCATGGCAAAGTAAGACATTCATCAAAATTTTCAAGGCCAGGTAAGGTTCTCAGGGGTTACTTTTTGGGTCATACAAGGAGCCTCTTAGCTCATCTAGTTTTTTCTTTACCAGTTGTATGATTTTCCAGGATGGGTCTTGGTCTTGCTTGGCCATATGGCTTCCCTTCAAAGGATGGGGGACATTTCCCTTTTTAATAACTCTCCTTTTTGCTGAAAAGACATAGATTGGGGGCTGGGGGTATAGCTCAGTGGCATAAGCACTTGCCTAGCAAGCGCAAAGTCCTGAGTTCGATCCCCGGTACCGGAAAAAAAAAAAAAAAAAAAGGAAAAGACATAGATTGACTCCTGTCCTCTAGGGTTCAACATTCTCCCTGCTTGGAGGTTGTGTGACTCACTGGAGTTGCAAAGCCTTTTCAGAGGGGTTCCTGTCACTCTCTGGGGCCTGGTTGACCTTGGAAGCGAGGGCTAAAATATTGGCTGTTCCCTTAACCCTTTTAACTTCATTAGTTTTGGTCTCTAAGGCTCAGTCACACAGAAAAAGGTTACATCAGTCTTGAAGTGGGAGCAGTAGGTCCTTACCATATTGTAATCCTTTTGGAATAAGTGGGCACTTTGAAATATCAAGCGTGACCAGAGAATAGCTATTACTCCCATTAATTATGGTCAGCATTAGTATTAAGAGTCGGTGTCATATGCTATCTGTCCTATAGATGATGGCCTATCACTTTAACATACAGTTTAGGTTGCCTTTTACCATTCCTGCAGAATATTAACAGATAACAGTTATACAGTTTTACAAAGAAAATGCAAAATAAAAATAAGAAGAGCAAACATGGCATATTAGGATAACTATGATGATGAGATTATTATAGGAAAATTAGGGAATTATTACAGCAAAATTAGAGGTTTTTATTATCTCTAAAATATATTTAAATTTCCATTTTGGTATGAAGGAACACTAATAACAGATTACCTTTGTCTGATGCAAAACAGTAAGTTACACAAATCATAAATTTTCATATAAATTTGCAATTTTAAAAAATGTATTTACGTAGAGTGTATGGTGCTTATACTTTAGAGGTGACAAATGCCCACTATTTAATTACTGCAGTGATGCTACATGGAGTACATAGTGTTTTAGGTTCATCTGTCATGATGCAATTAGAAATGCATAAATATAAGTCTGAAAAAGTCTATTATTACAAGCAATTTTGATTGAAGTCACCACATATGATAGTCTTTTCTAAGTGTTATATTTTAAAAGGCTTGAACACCTAAAGAACATAAATGCACTTACTATACCAACAATTTAGCAATAATTAGCATCACAGGCAAAAATATCTTTCACATATAGTAACTTAGCTTTTACTTTTGAGGCAAAATTTAGATTCCTTTAACAGGTGTACATAGTGTAATAGCACTGACAAAGGTCCAAAGATACCTTTAGCTCTCTTATAAGGTTAGAAAACAATGTTGAAGACCATAAATAAACTTAAGTGTGTACAGTACAAGTTCATCTCATTTGTACTATAATAAAGTGCTTGCTTAGTCAAAGCCAATAGCTGTAGATTGTTTGTAGTGGCAGAACTGAATTGTACTAAATACAGAAAGTACAGATCAAATACAAAACTTTTGATCATGTTGTATGTTTAAGGTCCAGATGCAAGGTATATTGTATAAAAGATGGCACTTATAGGTTATTTTGCATGCATCGAATTGATGTAACCTTAACTCTAGAAACTTCTTCACATTAGATGAAGCTTGTGACATAGGAGTTTAGGGTATAGCAAAGCTGAGATCCCAGAACACATGCACAGAGGTATCTAAAGTCCTCCACATGCAGTTCTCAAGAGAATTCATCCAGGTTTTCAATAGGGTGGCCTAGACCTGAAGTCAGCCAGGGGCATGGGCTCCCAGCACTGCCTGTCAGGACTCATATGTAGATGTTCTCGCAGGGTTTCCTCAAGATTTGGACAGTAAGAAAGGCCATGGATGGCAAGAAGAGCTTGCTGTCACTGCTTTCCTCACAACAGCCATCCACTCCCTCCACATGTCTTGCTTTGTTCTCTCTTAATCGGCCCAGGCTCACTCTGCAAAGCCAATTTCTCTCACTTTTCAGTTTTACTTTTTCCAATAAAATTTGCTACTGATTTTTGCTCATTTCATTCCATTCTTTGTTCAAGATGAAAAGAACCTGGAATTGAACTCCAAAAGGAGAGATGGGCAACCCCAAACTTGGTAAAGTTTATTTGGTGAGCCATTTCTTTAAGGAGTTATCTAATAGCACGTGTACTCATAACACACTTCACTCTCAGATATACACACTTCCCAGTCCTGGATATATATTTTAGTGTGTTTATGCTATAACCTAAAATAATATTTGTTCATTTAACCAGCTATAGACTGATTATTGAAAAAATTTCATAAGCATATATTGAAATAAACTTTAATTCTCAAAACTCAGTTTTTTAAAGTAGTCAAAAGCCTAACAGCAGATAACACATGAAATCATCTTCCTAAAACACAAAATCTGTTTCCTAGTGTAGTTTTTTTTTTTTTGTTTTTTTTTTTTGCGGCCTAATGTAGTTTTTGTAAGTTTAACCAGCAGCATTTTAATATGTTAAGAAAACCTTATTGGCTTAAACAGGAAATATCTTAATTTATACTTAATATCTTAAGTTATACCCCACCTAATTTTGTATAATAATAACCTCTTAATAACATTTGTTGAGGTGGAGCACAATAAAAGTTGAGAAAATTGGAGGAACTCCCCTTTAGTGGAGAAAACTGAAGGAAACTGCTTTAGACAGCTGATTTTTTAGCCACTGAGGGGAGTTTTGTCCTAGCTTCCTAGGCCCAAGTTTCTACTCAGGGAAAACTTCAGAATTATTTTACTATAGATCTATATAATAGAACTTTAATTTAGTAAACAAAGCAATCTTAAAAATTTTTATATATTTTCATGGAAGCTCATTTAGTAAACAAAATATATTATTTTAATGAACTTTATGAAGCCAAGAATACCTGAATTTATATTGAGCAAATGATGACTCATGCTATGAATGTTCATAAGCATTAACCCATTTGTATTTAGTTATTTACTCATTTTAACAATTACCTTAGAGCACTCATGAGAACCAAAGCATAATGTAGCTAACATTTTAATCTATCTATATGCTGTTTTTACCCAAGGAAAGATTCTAAGGTAGTGTATGGAAATAGCATTTATGAAACCAATTTTAAAGAAATTTTTTTTTAATTGAATGAGAACCTGGGTAAAACATGTTACTAACTTGAGAAACATTTTTATTCGTATCATACCAACCAATTTAAAGTGGCTAATGGTTAAGCCATGCAAACATGACATTTAGGCTAACTGCATGAATATTTATCTATCTACAAGCCAATTTAAAAAGACCTTTTGGAAGATAATATATAGATTTATGTACCCAAAAGTGAACACAGAGATACCTAATTAGTAACCTAAATCATATATAACCTTTATTTTATCAAATTTTAAGGTTCTTATTTGTAAGTTTTATATAAACCTTGAGCTTAGCAATTTTTATTCTCTAATGTTTTAAGTGAGCTTGTTAACTCTTGAATATATGGATAATTGTGTGTGTGTGTGTGTGTGTGTGAGAGAGAGAGAGAGAGAGTCAAAAGTCTATAAAAGAAATAAGCTCAAAAAATGTTTGAATGAAGCAGATGCAGACACTTTAGCCAATTATTAAAAACAGATTAGCAGGCAGACAGATGAAAAAACATACAGAACACATAAAACAATTATATTAGATCAGAGTGCACTTTTGGATGTATTGGCGGTGTTAAATAATAACATTTTTTTGTCTTAGGTTTATAACTATAAATAGACTAGTCAGTTAGAATCTTCCCTAGAGGGTATCAATTAGCACTTCCTTTATGTTGTAAATCATAACAGTCTTTTCTTTAACTCTCCAAGTCTGTTTTTCCTGTTCATCAACACCACACTTAGAACCAATAAGAGTCAGAAGGCAGAAAGAGGAAAGAGCTGTGCACTGCAAAGATTAGAGTATTTGTTTGTTTCTCCTCATTATCAAACCAAATTTGAAGCCATGTGTTTTTTTTTTTTTTTTTTTTTTTTTTTTTACTCTACAGAACTACAGAGAAAAATTAACTTTAAAAAAATCTTTCATTTAAAAATGGTCCCAATTTTGTAAAATACATTCTGGACTTTTTGGGGAGAGACATTGAGTTACCCATAATCTTTTAAAATGTGCAGTCTAAGATCTCCCTTGTGTACTTTTGAAGAGATAAACAGAGATCCTCTTAGGTGTCCAGGGTCAGACATCACCCAAGCAGCCTGCTTAAACTTTCTTGGGATTACATTGCATGTGCAGCCTGCCCTAACTTTCCCAGAGTCAGATTAAGGCTTAGCTCAGCATTTCTGGGATCTGTCCCAACTTTGCTAGGGGCACACTGAGATAGGAGATTAGGGCAACGCACAGCAGGCTGGAGAAGGAGGTGTGACCTGTTAATTACAATGCACGCACAGAGCAGTTCCCAAAGCCCTGCACATGATTTTCTTGCAAGAATTTGAGCAGGTTTTCAATAGAACAGTCAAACAAAGCCTGAGGTGTGGGATCCCAGCACTGCTTCTCAGGACCTGTATGTAGAAGTTCTTGTGGGTACCCTTGAGATTTAGATAGCATAAAAGGACACATACCCCAAGAAAAGCTCACTATTGTAGCTTTCTTCAAAATAGCCCACACTGCATCCTTCAAGTGGTATTTTTCTGGTGCTTTTTTTCTTTTATTCAGTCCAAACTCTCTCCGCAGAGTTTTTGTGTCCCTCTTCACTTCCACTTTTTCAGATAAACTTTGCCACTGTTCTTCCCTCGTTTTGTTCAATTCTTTATTCTAGACAAAAAGTCATGTTTAACTGGTGAGCCACTTCTAAAAGGAGGTCCTGGTAACAACACTGTGTGAGCATCTGGCCCCAGCTTTCCCAGAGTCACACTTAATGCCCAGCCTGTTCCAACCATCTTGCTGTCAGACCACATGTGCAGTCTGCCCCAATTTTCCTGGGGCCCAGCTGCCTGTTAAGCCTGCCTCTGCCTCCTAGGAATGATGAGGTAGGTGTACCCTACCAAAATTCCTAGGCCAAGCCCTGATACAGCCTTCCCAGAGTCAAGCTATGTATTCAGTCAGCCCCAACCTTCCTGGGGTCAGGCAAAGGCCTGCCCCAACCTTTCTGAGTCAGGTCACTGTCTCCCAACCTGCCATCATGGTTAGTATAGCTGTCCTTGCCAACCATACAGCAATCTGTGCCAGCATCGGGCTGCACTGGTCAGTACTCCTATTGGTATAATCAGAGAATAAACGTCCTTGCCCCTGACATACAGTTGCTTACAGACATTGAGCCCCGGTAAGTATGCATCAGTTTGGTCGCATGTTTCACAATAGACCAGAAAGGCAGATAAAAGAAGTCATACACAACAGCTGAATATTGCTCTAGGTGACCCCAAAAGTCTTTATATCTAGGGACTTATGGAGGGTCTAAAAGAAGAAAGTCGCAGCTGGGTGTGGTGGTGTGCGCTTGTAACCCTAGCACTGGGGGTGAAGCATGAGGCGTGCTGTGAAGTCAAGGCCAGCTTTGGCCACACAGTGAGGTCAAGGCCAGCCTGAACTATGCAGTATGATTCTGTCTCAAAAAGCAAGCGAACAAAAAAAAGAAAATCTGGAAGCGTCACTTAGTGACAGTGCACATACAGTTTTAGATACGGAGAGAAACTTCAGCCTAAATCAAACAAAGTGGAGGGAGGGAACAAGCTGTCACTCGAGGAGTGACCCAGTGAGACCCCAGAAGGGTACTATGAGAAGTTGTAGGGCTAGAACAGATGGCTGTAAGACTGAGGACAGCCGTGGCATATGTGCCACGGGCAGCTACAGCAGGTGGAAATGAGCCCTTCTGTGGCAGCCCTGACAGCACACCTCTGTAGGCAGCCTTGAAGAAGGGGAATGTTTGTCCCCTCCCCCCACAGTGCAGCTTGGAGCTGCTGTCTGCGGAGGAGCAGGGGAAATGGTTGGACACTGGCTAGTCACGCCGAGTCACTGAGTCACCGTTGGTCTTTCTCCACAGCACAGGGCAGAAAGCACCGCGAGCGCGTGCTTCCACCCCGCTCACTCACGCAAGGCGGTGTCGCCGGCTGGAGGGGAGGACAGACTGGTGGGATGTGAGCCGTGGTTAATCCAGCAGCTCAGGCACAACTTATTTTCCTCTTTTTCTTTCATCAGCACCAACACACACAGGCGGGACACAAAGGGAGGGCACCTCTTTTCTCTACCCAGGTAGAGCGGAGGTAATCATCTCCTGGAGCTGTAAGAGACCGTGGGCTCCTGTCCATTTCTGTTCATCCCCTAGGTCCTTATCTCTTCCTGCTAATTAAAACCACAAAAAGTTACAGGATTTTAGTTTCCCAGTAGATGGGAACCTCAGAGTGGGAGAGGAAGAAGTACAAGAAGGGGGATAATTTTTTAAAGAAATGATAGAGGGGGAAGAGAGAAAGACAAAAAAAACCCAGCAGGCCTCTTCCGACACTGAGTTCACAGGCCCTGTGTGTCCTGAAGAGCCGTCAGCTGTCACCAGGTGAATCTGTGTGAGTTAGGGTTTGTTGCCAGCCACCCAAAAAGGGAAGTCATGGCATTAGGCAGACAGAGATTATGCCCTTCAGTTTTTGACAGTGAGCGAGATGAAGGAGAGAGAGAAAAAGATAGACGAAAGAGTGGTTTAGAAGACCTTTCTGTACATGATTTTGCAGAGGTAGCTTTATCCTGAGTCCTGTTCACATGTCATCCTGAGGCTGACACTCTCCACTGTATTTTAGGCCTAGATTTTTCCACAAAGTGAATAAGAAAACTTTGCTTCAGACATTGGATGGATTTATCATTATTTATTTCTCCTTGATGATCAAGGTTTAGTTCCACTGGATCCAAGAATGGGCTATGTTGACCGGAGGGGTGTCTAATGAGGTGGCTACTTATCCTGGACTGTGCCTGATGACACCTCTTTCACGTTCTGGTTAGGGGGATCAGCGGCTTGTGTCTTCTCTGCTTTTACAGTGAGCACTCGTTTTCTAGGGACTTTGACTTTGACTTTTCTAGAGACTTTTCTTTGACTTTGACTTTGACTTTGACTTTTCTAGGGACTCTAGCTGCTGAAAACAACTGAAAGCTTCAGAGGTTTGCAGAAAGACAGTCGGGGAGAGAGAGAGGAGAGTGAACATGAACGAGGAGCTCAGGACAGTGAGGGAAAGAGTAGTTGGAAAGCGTGAGAGCAGGGGAGAAGAGAGAAGGAAGAAAGAGAGAGAAGTAAAAAAGGGAAGAAGATATGTATCAGTGGGCAGGGCGTTGGGATATGACGAAGAAAAAAGTAAAAAGTCTTTATCTTTTCCAAGCTGTAGTCCCAGTATTTCCTTACCCCTTGGCAGGCTTGCGAAAGAAATGTCACTGGACCAGATCAAATGAGGTCCCCAAAGTGCACATGAGGAAACTTGACCCACTTCATCCATGGAACAGGTTGCAGGTTTGCTGACTTCCATCACAGACAAGGAATTTTCAGGACATGCCAGTGAGAGGCACAAAGGCAGAAAATTAAAGTGCACACTCAAAGAAAATAGTGTGTGTACTCAAGAGAGAGATTTGCTATAGTTTGGGGTCGTAGATATTTATGTGTCTGGGGTGGTTAGAAATGATGGAATTCGTGGATCCATATGAAGTTCTACCTTTTTCTGATTTGCAGGAAGGATACCACAGATAATGGCCCGTTTTGCAGGAGAAAGGTAGGGCAAGCAAGATGTGTGATCTAAGATTCTTTACCTAAGGACATTCTTTTGATGGTGATTGAAACAGAATGGCATTGAATTCACTATGTAGCCCAGGCTGGTCTCGAACTCCTGGCAACCCTGCTGCCTCAGCTTCTTGAGTGCTGGGATTACAGCATGCACTGCCACACCCAGCTGAAAGTCAACAATTTTCAAATTATGAGTTTCCTTGTCTCCTTTCTACCTAGCTTTATTTTTTCTGTCCTACCTCAGTTCCACTCAGCATCCTCTGACAACTCCACAATGTTTGCCAAGTTGAATCCATCACTGAGAACAGTAGAAGGCCCTTGTATTGCTTGTTGCCTTTGTATTCTAGTACCTTGGTTCGCTAATTGGTGGGAGACCACATTTTTCAAATGCCAACATCTCCACAATGGAGGATAAATATACAATCCCACATTCAAGCAAATGGAAAATACCTTTTCTATATTATTTCATTTGGAAGGAGTTTCCTTGTTTGAGGAAAGAGTGAACAAAATCTTGTACTGGATGATACTGTAGAAAAAGGAAATTTCTTGGGGATCTCTTTTCTCAGTGTTCTGGAGAGCCAGGCCCTGGCAGGTTGACATGGCCCCAGTGCCCTTCATCCACAAACAGCTCTTGGTGGGTTGGTGGCTTGTATGATGTGCTGAGGTCTAGCAAAGATTTAGCTCCATGGGGTCACCAACAGGTCACAGTCTTGATCATTTCCTCTGTTATTTATCTTTGGCTTGTGGTATTGGAGTCTGTCTTTGATAGTGGGCACTTTTTACCACAGCTGCACAGAATCAAGCTTTTCAGTGATTTGGTTTGAGGTAGAGGAAGCTTGGGTTTGAGTGCTATGAAAATGCCACTGTGAGAAAATCTAGTTCTGTCCTTCTCTGATGAACCAGTTCATATCTGGAGTGTTGATGGGTGGTGCTTCCCTGCCTTGGGTCAGAAAAGGAAACGTCTTGGTGAAGACAGCAATTTTGAGGTTGAGTAATTCTGCTTTCGGTTTCTTGTGAGACTCTCTTCTAGCCATGAAATGGGGGAAAAAGCAGCCATATCAGGCCTCTGGAACATGTCCCTACTTTTCTGCACTGTTTCTGACTCACCTGTGACTGCCCTCCCTGCACCCCGAGGGGTTGTTTATGCTGAAATGGCTTCGGATGTCTCTTCCTAGTGACAACAAAATTTCTGAGCAAGCTCACAAGTAGGCCACAGGAACATCCCTGGTCTGCTCAGCTCAGCAGGCACTTGGGTTGCCAGAATGTCTGGGAGGAATTCTCAGCTTTTGTCATGTGGGTTTGTTCACCCCATCCTGTTTCATTTTGATTTAAGACAACTGGTATCTCTCATCTGGGTCATGAAGTATGGGTTGTATGTGATTTTTGACCTGATATGAGGGGCCTGAATGAAATACCCAGCATTTTGGCCTGTAAAATTGGTTATGCTATGTTTTATTCTCTTATTTCCTCAAAAAGCAGCATAGCAAATGGAGGCTTCATCTCCTAAATCACATTTAGCTATAAACTCATCAGGGGCCTAATCCACTGATAAGTATCAGGCCCCCATGATCCAATCACTACCCGAAGTCCCCACCTATGAGCACATGGAGCTTTAGGGGCCCATGTTGATATAGAAAGCATAATATACCACTATGCCAGGGATAGTCCCTATGTATAGCTCCCTCCAATGGCAGTCCCTGTGCCTCAGCATCTCTGTGCCTCCAGACATAGACCAAAGGAGAACTGTTATGTACGGGGGTCTAGGAAGGACTGGGTTACAGATAGATTGTATAGACTATAGGATCTACCAATGGTATTTCAAATGAAACCCAGCTCACACTGTCATGCAGGCACAGAAATTGTTGTGAGACATTTTTACTTTTCCCTGTGTTCTAAATTTTTTCTCTGTTACTTTAAATAAAAAAGAAAAAGCTTTTTGGCTACATTACTGTAACAAACCATTTATGGATCAAAGCCCATGTTTTGAAAAACAGCACTGCATTAGTATACATACACATAAACATCTTAGGAATATTTATTAGAAGGTGGACTCCTAGGCCATTCTGTAGAGATTCTATTTCAGTTAGTCCAGGGCCCAAGAAATGGAGTTTGTTAACCTAACTTGAATATGACCAATGTGGTGGTGGGAAACTGCTTTGATCCCTGATATGTCCCAAGTGCTTTGCATGGAGAACCTGGTCCAGAATAGGTCCTTTATTACTCATTAGTTAAGTAAATGAATCTATGCAAAAGCACCCCTGGTGATTTACATTCAGGCAGCTTGATGATTGTAATTGTGTTCTGTGTCTTTTGGTTCTGTTTTGGGGAGGGAGGTGGGAGATAGTTATTATATAATTTCAGGAAAGATGAAAATATAGGACAAAGGGCCCATTTATTTTTCTCTCCAATTTCTATTTAGCTACATTTACATCTTTCTCTCTTGCTAATTTGTTTTTCTATCCATGTATTTGTTTGCCTTTATGTCTAATTACTTTTCTTCTGAACTGTTTGAGAACCTCTATAAACAAAATACCCTTTTACTGCTAAATACCATGGAAACCCTTCTAAGAATAAGAACATTCTGTCATATAGATCACAAGTGGGGGCCCTTAGGCCAGAGGCTACATGCCCACATTAGTGAAGAGGGGGCAGTCCTGACCTTCAGGTAGTTCTAGTCTCCATCCCAACCAAGTCTCCCTCTGCAACTGGTGCCGTCCACGGTTTCACAAGGCAAATAGTCAGATAATCTCTAGATCTTTGAATTGCAGAATGGCTCTGAGTCATTGCACTGGCAGCAGACATGAAGCTTTCTACTCTGGGTTTCTCCCAAATAGAAGTTTTGTCTCATGCTTCTGAATCCCTTAGGGAATTCCATTTTTTTAAAAATAAAAATTCTTTTCCTTGGAGAACTTTAAAATGAGTTCAGATCCCCAAACCTCAGCTTTGGAGCTCAAGGGCAAACAGTTGGCTCTTACGACTCAGGAATCTACACAATGTCCTTCGGGTGCTTCTGTGGCCTGACCAAGGTTGGGAAGCACAGTTCCTGTGTCTTCTCCCTACTGTGGAGCAGTCTGGAGAGTGGTCGCCTGGTTTCTGCTGGAACAGCTCCCGTGATGGCAAAGAGAAGCCCCAGGAATCTGTTCCACTTTAAAAGTTCTGCATGTTAGAAATTTTTTTCTTGATATTAGCTTCTGTAGTTTTCTTCCCACTACTGGTTTTCCTTCTACCTGCTCAGGCATCACAAAACAAAGCCAATGTACTGTCCATTGTAGAAATACAGAGCAGGTACAAAGAAAACAATAAAAGTCCCTCAAAATCCCACCAACTTAAGAGCTTTGGTTTTAGTATATTATTATATATATTATGTATACTGTAATATAAATATATCCCCATCACATGTAATTTACTTCTCAAAACACAGAAGAGCATACTATATTGTGAGTTTTCTCTTAATACTATTATCATACAACAAATATTTTCATTTCTTGAGCCAGGTAGATAAATACACTTTGAGAAGACATTTTTAAAAGACAGCATTACAGGGGGGCTGGGGATATAGCTCAGTAGAATAAGCGCCTGCCTAGCAAGTGCAGGGTCCTGAGTTCAATCCCCAGTACCGCCAAAAAAAAAAAACAAAAAAAAACCAAAAGACAGCATTACATTGTACTGTTTCAATCTACTAAATTTATCCAACCTATTAGTGTGTATTTACGTTGCCATCAGTTTTTCACTATTATAAATACTGCTTAAATATACATTGCAAATAAAACACTGTTTGGATCCTTATTTCTTTAAGTCAGATTGCTACATGTACAGTTATTGAGTTTTAAAACTCTCCTTCAAAAGGCACACTTAAAGCATATAACCAACTTACTATATAAGGAGATTGTGAAAGATTTTACTTTACAGTAATCTTGTATCTTTTTAGAATTTCATCTGTTTGGGCTGGGGATATAGCTCAGTGGAATAAGCGCTTGCCTAGCAAGCGCAGGGTCCTGAGTTCGATCCCCAGTACCGCAAAAAAAAAAAAAAAAAAGAATTTCGTCTGTTTAAAAAATTATAATTTGATGGGTTAAAAATTGCATTTCATTGGAGTTGTTAATGTAGGTGTTTTTGTTTGCTTATGAGGCAGACATGATTTAAATTTATAAACACACATACATATTACTTATGATACAGAACATTCATATGTGTTTGTGTGTTTGTGTACTTGTCCCATCTTTTGGCCATTTCTATGAAACAAGATATCAAGAGGGAAATAAACAGACTGAGCCTATTTTTCTGTTTGAGACAGAGACTTGCTTTTTCTTGCTGGTTTCTAATGCCTTTTCCCACCTTTTTAAGTAGGAGTCATGTATGGTAAGACAGAATTACAGTTGGTTTCTTAAATTACCAAATAATCAGTCAGTTTTGCTCAAATCTTTTATTAAAGAATTCTTTCTTTCTCACTGGTTTTGTACTGTTCCCCTTATTGTATTAAGTTCTATTCTATAGCTATAATTTTCATCTCTTGAGCCAATAGTAAAACAATTTATCCAATTTTATATCTGGGTTATGAATAAAATTTCCAAACTTGCTATCTTATTGCTCAGAAACTTGTTAATCATTTTACATTAATTTTTTTCTAGATTGATATTAGAATTCTTTTAGGTTAAAAAATCCCACTGTAATTGTATGCAACTTATAAATTAATTAGGAGATAATGAAAAAATTCATAATATCCACTGTTCCCCTCTAGGGATATGCTTATATTTTCATCTATGCAAATTACTTAAAATATCATTAGTATAATTCTGGAAAGGTTTCCATGTATACATTTTAGATGTATTTTCCCACGGATATTCTTTTGTGTTCTATGTTTTTAATTAATGACATTATATACAAGACATATTTGCTTATGGTACACACAGAGTCTGACAAAAAAATCTATGTACACTTCAGGAAAAGAAAAATTTGTATAAATTTTAATACTAAATTTGTTTGAGATATCATGATATTAATTCAAGTTAACTTTGGCCTCAGCAATTACAAGAGATGCTTGAAGTGCTGGTCATTAGCTTCCAGACATTTACTACTTTCCTTTTCCTGAAGTGTATATACATTTTTTGGTAGAAAAGTTATTTCTGAGTATTTATAACTCAGCTTTTCTACTCACTTTGCATTAATCTAAAATGTCACTTACGTTTTCTGCATACAATCTTACTGACAGCAATCAGAAACCATTTTGCCTTCTGTTCCTCAATATTCACATCTCTTAAGCATTTTCTATGCCTAATGACACTAGAAATTTAGAACACTGACAAAGTCTTTGATTTCTCCCAGTTTAACAGAGAATGTTCTATTGAGTTATTCTAAGTTGTGATGTTTGATACAATTTTCTATTGGTATTTACCTTTCTAAAGTAACTCACCTTTTCTGAGTTTATCATAAGGCATTACAAACAACATATATTAAATTTTATCACATAATTTTTCAGCATCTATTGAAATAGTTATAAGCTTTCATTATTTCAACTATTAGTATTTGTTCTTTCATCTTTTTTCCTATAACAGAGAGCTAATTTGCTAGGGTACTGTCCAGCCAGGAGAGAAAACTTTCTCACTTGAGTGACATTTCCCTTTTATCTCTGTGCAGTGCATCCATGAATATTCTACTTACTGACAATCTTTTGGTTCACAGTAAATAGTGTAGTTATTTTTTCCAAGGGGTAAGTTAACACGAGTTACTGTAATAATTAAAATATATGGTTCAAATTTGGGGCTGGGAACAGTCTTGTGGAAGTTAGTTTGGGCCTAACTGTTGCCACGTTTAGAATAATTTTAATAAAGGAAAAATGCCAAGAAAATACGAGTATTATCTAATTAACTGATTGTATGTGGCTGGAAAATGGTAACTCATCCTAGGAAAATATAAGCTGTGGGAGCTGTGTCATTGGAGTTTGCGTAAGAACACCACATGCGTCTCTCCCCCACCACTCCAGCACGCATGTGGGCAAGCATAAGCACATCAAATACTCAGAGATGGACCGTTTTGAGTGTCGTATTTCTAGCATAGTGTCTCTTGAGTTTTAGGTGCTCATTTTCACTTAGATATTTTTCATTCTCTCAAGCATTTAATCTTTCAACAAAAATTCAGTGAAGGGCCAAATATATCATATGTTCCATGCTAGGTTTTGAGGACGTGCTTTTCTTTAGATAAAACATGATCTTTATCTTTGTGGAGCTTATATGTTCATAAGTAACCCTTATCAGATTTTATAAATTGTTTGTTTTCTGTTTCTTTTGCTGAATCATTTAATTACATAATATTGTAAAGCTTCCTAACGGCTGGTGGTTTGAATGTCTTTGAATTATTCATTCAACATATACCAGGCAATGCTCTGGACACTGGGGATTCCAGGGGGAAGAAAAAAGACAGAAATCTTGTTCCTGTGGAGCTTACTGCCTTCTAATGAAATCTTGACTCCAAAGCTTTGCAAAATCCACTTGATGTTATTATGCTGTCTCTACCATAGGCACGAAAAATAAAAATAGAAGAAGTAAAAAGCAAACTAAGCAGCCTAAAAACATTGTAATTCAACAGTTGGTGCAAAAATGAATTTCTAGTTAATTATTTAAATCAAAGTTCCTAGATTGTCTTCTCCAGGTGGCATACTTATTCATAATTTTAATAAATTTCAATATATTTGATTCCAGTTTCTCAAGCAGAACACCATGAAACAGACTCAGTAGGTTTCTGTACTCAGGTGCATTTCTCTGCTCCAAGTTCTGGCTTCCTTAGCTCAGCAGTTTAGTGCCTGCCTGGCAACAGCAAGGTTGTGAGTTTGATTCCCGGTATCAACCTATCCCCCATAAAATAAAATTTGGAACAGTAGAAAACATGGTAAGACCTGCAATGGTTGATATATTGTGTCAACTTCAGAAGTTTAAGTAAGTGACTCAGCAGGGGGCCAGGGCCCTCACTTTGTAAACAGCTTGAGCCAGAACAAGAGGAATGCATGGAGATAGTGTGAGTGCTACACCAACCCTAGGGCGGGTAGCCCGCACACAGCATGAGGGAAAGAGGCTTGCTCTTCCTTCTTTTGCTCTTGTTGCTCTTCCTGAATTTTGCTGCCTTGAATGTTGCCCCTGTGCCATGCTACTCTCCCTTGGAGCCAGCTGATTATGGACTGAAATCTTCACAAACTGTGAGCTAAATAAACCTTTCCTTCCTTAACTTTGAGTATTGGGTATTTTAAAGTCTCACCAGTGAGAGAAAAGTAACCAAGACAGACATGAAGTCCATGTTTTTGTTAGGTTATCTCAGGTGGTGGAGCAGCTCTCTAACTTCCCCCTACCAGAAACAGCAAAAGGAAGAACTTTCTGAGATCATCCAGTGACTGGATAGATGCCATGTAAAGTAGTCAATGTTGTAATTATTTCCTTGTTTAAGGATAGCTTGTTACATTTTTGTTTTATGGGATAATTCTACATCAATGATGGTTTCTTCTGTTACTTGTTGACATGAGATTAGAAAATGTAAATCATTTGAATTGATTCATTCATTGGATCAACAGATATTCACTGAGTGCCTGCTATGTGCAGGGCCCTGCTTTTGTGGACCTTGTATTTTGGGTGAACAAGTAAGTATGTAAGTGACGAGTATTACAAGGGTAGGAGAGTAGGCTGTGGGAGAGCTGGATGCCTGGAGAGGTCTGATAAGGACCACAGCAACAAGCAGTAACATTCATTCAAAAATCAATACAAATCTGAAGAAAAGAGACTCTGAAGCCAGTCTGACTGAGATTTGTATACTGTGTCAGTGAGTCCTGCAAGTACGGGAGTGCCTTCCTAGCTGCCTCTAAAACTATATAGGGATGCAGTTATGGGGACGACAGATTATTTTACTACATAATACTTTGCTACTAATAATAACCATACCACTTAATATTTATTGAAGATTTTCCCTATGTAGAGTACAATGCTAAATATGTGTCTGTACTATCACCTTCAGAAAATTCTAAAATAGATAAAATTAGTGTCCACATTTTATAGAGGACAGAAGACAAGACATTAGTCCAAGATCACACATCTGGTAAGTACCGGAATCAGTCATAAAATCCACCAGGAATTGAGTTTTTTCAATGAAGGCCAGCAACAGGAAATGAATCTGCATACTTAGTCAAATATGATAAGAATGTGAACTCTCACTCTGAGTTTTCACAGTGTTTCAGAGATGAAGTAAATAGTCTTTAGCAGAATCCAACCCAAGCATGTACTTCTTTACATTCAGCACATGCACTCGCTGAGGCAAAAGATCATTTGTTACAGAGAATGATTCTGTTTTATGCCATCCCTCCTCCTGGTAGTGACCTTTCCCAGTTTTTTCTGAGGATCACATGTGAGCAAACTAACTTTCCCCAAGCAGATTGCCTGCTTCCAAACTGTAACAGGCAAAGAGAAAGACGCTCTAGAGCTGGTTTCAGGTAGATGTTATTATTTTGTCTCATGAAGGTTTGAAGCAACCTACCAGAGGTTTTTAAACTTGTTCTACTGTGATTTGTTATCAGTGCACAAACTCTCCTTGTCATCTGTCTTTGGTGTCTTTGGTAAGTGCCCAAGGCAACTGGCCTGCACAGAGGCTGCAGAGTTAGCATGAGGAGAAGTTTAAGCACTTTTCCTAGTTCTTTCTTCTTCCCTTTATCACTGCTGAAGTTACTATGTGTTCCTCATTTATAATAACTTACTGTATGTGTCTAGTACTCGCCTAATACAGTTTTTAGGTATTTTCCAGTTATAACAATCTGATAGAGGGTCTACCCATTAACTGATCTTTCAGATGAAAAAGTAGGCCAAAGTGAAATGCTTAACTATTGGAGGTCACACACTGAGGGACAAAATTTCCTCATTCACTAAAATGTAGATCTATTTAACTCCTGGGGATGCATACTTAACTGAAAGTAAATGGGGCACAGGATGAAAGAACATTGGACCACATGTATGTGGAGCTAATTTAAACCTGGGTTTCTTTTAAAGTGATAGCACTGAGATATAGAGGTTCTTAAGCTGAGGTCCACGGGCCTCTGAATATCCACAGATAGACTGGGATAGGTTTCTAACCCACTAAAACAGAATTTGGTAAAAAAATTTTTTAGAAGACTGTCTAGTAACTATGTTGGACTTTGTTGACTTTAAGGGATTTGTCCCTGTACTTACCTCTAGCTCTTCAGTGAAAAAAGTCACAGATAATACAGAAATTACTGAGTGAGGCTGCATCTCAATAAAACTTTATTTATAAAGACATGCAGCTGTTACAGCTTCTAAATCGTATGCAAACCCTATGTGTAAATATGTATTATTGTTTGTGTTATTAGAAGATCCATAGCTTTGCATAGTTTCTCAAGTAAGTTCAAAATCCAAGATAGTTAAGAACTGTTGGTTTTCTATACTTCTAGGCTTAGACAAGCCAAGATTTCATGGTTTTTCATGCCTTTTTAATTATTAAGCTCTTAGAGATTCTTTCTCCTTAGCAGATTTTTCTGATACACTCTACTGTGAACTCTTAAAAGGACAGTAATTACTTATGTTGAGGAAGAAACATGGGTCACGTTACCATTACAACCTCTTGTTTACTGGTGCAATGATACAGGGTAAAGCAAATACATTCCATGCTGCGATGTAACAGCTCAGTCCTGCCCCAGACAGACTGAGTTTTGCAGAGGACCTCTCCTTAGGCCAGACACCATTCTTGGTGTGTTCTACCAAGCCGTCACTACAGAAAAAACTCACTTATCTGATTGCACTCATATGCAGGTTAGATTCCTGGAGTCAGCAAAGTCTGAGCAGTCATGGAGTGGACGGGAGGGACATTGTTGCATCTGTTCAAGGACCCTCTCCTCCCAGAGGAAACATTTTCTTAGGACTCTTTAACTTCCTAAGTTAGAGCATTTTGTTCACTGTATGCACTATACCAATATGTGCACCTTGGTCTGGCTACGGGTTGAATGTGTCCCCTGAAGAACTTATAGTCCTCAGTTCGGTGATGTTAATATGTAGTCAGACTTCTAAGAGGTAGGGCTTAGTGGAAGGTTGTTACTGGTTCCTCCTGCTTTCAATCTGGGTTCCTCTTGCTGAGTTGTCTCTCTCTCTCTCTATCTCCCATCATTTTTGATGCTAAATGTTAGCAGATGTTTACAAAAGACAAGCTGATGTCAAACCTCCAGAAAGGTGGATGAAATAAACCTCTTCTTTATAAAGTACCGAGCCTCAGATATTTTGCTATAGTAATGGAAAAATTGATTAATGCAATGTGCCTTTACCCTGCTTCCCATTCCTGGGTCTTATCTTCTTGAGGGGGAGTTTTGGGATGAGGTATATGGATTAGATTCCACTATGTCCCCCATAGAGCCTGGTACTACTCTTTGTACATATGTGACAGGAAGAGTAAAGAACTAGAGAAAAGAAATGTAGAAGACATTATTTCAGGTTATTAGCACTGAGATTTCTGAAGGCTACAGCCAGTTGTAATTTTAACACAATGTTTGAAAATCAAAACAAGGGCTGCTCAATTGACTTAAATAACAAACAAGATCAAGTAGTTTGAATTTTAGGAAGAACAGTAACAAAATCCTGATAATTAAAACAAGGAAGTACAAATACTATGAATCATAATGTATGTTCATATTCCAGGTTTATCTCAAAATGGAGATTTGAGCAGAAGGGAAGAATAGAAACAAAAGGACACAAAGACATGGCAGAAGCTGGAAGACAAGGGAAAATGAAACAAGGGGAACAAAGAGACAAAGAGAAATGCTACAGACAAAAGGACAAAGCAGAGCGGGTCTGTAACTACACAACTACTGCTGTGTTGAAATTCAGTGTCATTAGGGTGCAGCTATTTCTCACAGCAAGTACCCCCCAAAGAAGGAAATAAACCAGCAAATGGAAATAACAGGAGTGTAAATCACTTAGCCAGTACTTATGAAGACTTTATTCCATATTAGACTCTTAAATATATATTACACCGGGATTAGTGTTAGCTCTGTGAAATGAAACATCAATAAGAGGACCACATGGCGCTGACTGCACCCCCAGCTAATACTTCAGCTCAGCTTTAATTATTATGTTCATCTGGCAGCAGCATGGTGCCAGCACACAGACATGGGTCACAGGATGCCTGGGCGCTTGTCCTGGCAGATATATCATCACATGACCTTGGCTCGCCAAGTTCTGGGCCTCAGTTTCTTCACTCGTTAAATATGAGTATGAATTCTCTGTTCTGCTTATTTCATGGGTGTTGGAAGGAGAAAAGGTGGAAATATATATACTCACTTGCTTGGGTAAGTATAAAATGCCAGATAAATGTAAAATTGACCTTCTCCTCTTCATTTAACAATGTGGTGGGTAGAGAGATGGGGGTGGGGGTGGGGATGGATGGCATTTTGAGCAGAAGGCTCAGTGACTCAAAGGAAGTGCCTTTTCTCCCCTCAGTAACGTGCGGTCTGGAGTTATCGCTGCTTTCTCAGTGTTTTCAGGCGTACTTTCCCCCTTCAGAAATGCCAAAGGTGAGAAATACTATTCTACTGCTGTAATTTGTCACCCTGGCTGCCTGAGCGAGACGCACATAGACAGTTTAGTAATTAAGCTTTTCAACACTGCATCATAAAGTTTTATTCTGGCAAAGGCTATATTTATCAGCTAACAAGTATTAAATCACCCTACTGCTTAAGCCGTTTCTCACTTGAATATGCTCCTTTCAAAACAGAGCAGCTTTCCTTGGCTGACTTGAATAATAAAAGTTCGTATTTAGAAATATGGTGATGATGTGTGGTCTTGCAGGGTGGAAATATACACACCTCAGCAACTGCTCCAAGGCGTGTGACCCCGCCGCCCAGGGGAGCTTGGTACCTTTGCCCTGCAGTCTTCGTGACATCCTGCCGGCTGACTGCCACGGCCCTCTGGTCAGCAGGAGATATATTCCCTTTTCTTTTTCACTTCTAAAAGAAGAGGCAAATGAAAATCTAAATATAAACAGGTTTTCAAAATGATTAAAATAGCAAAATAACAATGGTTATATATGTTTAGGAGTGTTAAGTTTTTCTCATATGGTTGTAGTCTTACCAAAACATACAGAATTAGTAAGGCAATATACTTAGAATGACTAAACATTAGAAGTTATTAATGATGGCTTAAAGGAATGCTTTCTCTAACCAACCCACTTCCCTCTTTATAAATCTTTTTCTTTTTCTCCTTTGTAGAATATACACTCATGAAATAAATATAGCAGTGCTCTTAAAATTTCAGGACGCTTTCATTGAAACAGCTCTAAAGTTATATTTCCTAAAAACAAAATAATGAATACATTTGAATGACTCCTCTACCATATTTTAAGGGTAAAATCCAAGTAAAGACAAATATTAATCAAACATAGGTTACAATGATGAAAAAACCCATACTTTTCATTATTTTAGACTAGAAATTGTGTATTTGTTTCCATTTCTCTGCTTTCAAAATAGGTGCCATTAACCACATACAGGCATTTTAATTTTTTATAGCAATGAATTGCTAAAAGGAGATACACTAATATGTTATAAGATCATAAAGCCCCCTCTACAGCTCCAGAAGCACGTTTTGCCTGCGCATGTGCGTGTCCAGATGACAATGGGTGCGTACATGTGAATCTTTAACCACTACTAGGTAAGGGGTGTTTTGTTGAACTTTATGTTGGGAGGTTGCATCAGTTTCTTCTCTTTCAAAATTCACCACTTTGCTTTTCAAATTAGCAACAGGGAGCTCGCTTTCAAAGTTTGGGGGTTGGGCCAGGGATACAGCTCAGCAGCACAAGTGCTTGCCTGGCAAGCAGAAGGTCTGAGTTTGACTCCTGGTACAAAAAAAATAATAATAAAATAAAAGGTTGGGTATAAATTTTTCTCTAGCCTGCAAGTCATGGGGTTGAGTCCCTGATAAATATGAGTGCTATGCTGAACCGCATTGGCAGAACTGAACTATGTTCAGTGCATCTATTTTCTAGTTCAGTACATTTTTGATGGGACACAACAAATTCATTAAAGTTGATGTACTCTAAATGCCAAGGCACACAGTTAAGAGCATGTAAAGGTAGCAGCACCAGCTATGGGAGACAACACAAGTTGAAGACAGATATATTTCTCACTATTTGATTTTTATCTTTCATAGTAAGACTGGAATCTGTTTTAAGCTTATAAAGTATTATGTGACTAGGAAAATCCAATTGAATCTTGTTATTTTCTGCAAATCTGCAGGGAATTTCCTTTATCAGTCAAGTCAGCATCCAAACTGCAACTCCATGACATCTAACAACTTGGGAAATAAATGACAATCAAAAACTACACTGCGTATTCCACAGTTTGGAGAAATCTTGTAGTTCACTAATTTGAAAAAATGTTGAGTCAAGGACACATTTGAAAGTTTGATAATGATTATTCTTTATTCAGAATGAAGTTTTTAAAGGGATAAATAATAATGTGAACTGCTGCTTTGGATTTTAATACAACTTTGGGGGTGGGCCGTTTCTTATGGGTAAGCACTGCTTTTTCTCTAGCAAAGATTGGCAATTCAGAAAAGTGGGGAAAGGTCGAAGGTAAAAATTGTGTTCATTCTTATACGGAGTGTAACTATCCAAGTTATAAGACTGATTTTATACTACCTATGGAAAACGACGAGTGAAGAACAATTTCCCAGTAATTTCTCTCAACAAAATAGAAAACAAAATAATCAATAACAGAAAATTGTGAGACAAAAAGTCAAAGTGAGTGTAGAGAATAGAACCCAGGTACTAAATATGATTCCTTAAAGCTTCCAAAAGACATAGGGCAGAGGCAATGCAGCCGTCAAAGTTGGACTGACTGAACCCATCGCCTCCACAGGCAAGGAAAGGTTCAAGGTGAAGAGTCATCTGGCCAGGACACTCGGCTGCCCCGCTCGTAACCTGAAAAACGCGAAAAAGAAAAAAAAGACATTACAATTGACAGTTGGTGTTTGCTGTGCTGTAATGGCAATGTCTGGAATTTGTCTACCTAGAGAAGACAATATTTCTCAAAAGGAACACCAGAAACAAACAAACAGAACCTCTTAAGTCCCCACTCCAGCCCACATGTTTACATCTGCATTACTAAATGTTTGGATTTCTTATTATTAGATAAGATAATCAGAAGTATATATAGAATTTAGAAATAATAGGCACTGTGGCCTGAACATTTACAGCCCCCAAATTCCTGTGTTGAAATCCCAGCCCCCAGGGTGACCACACCAGGAGGAGCATTTGGGGGTGTGATTAAATCGTAAGGGATTAATGCCATATGAAATAAGCCCAGCAGAGTTTGTTGGCTTTTTAAAAAATCATGCGAGGACACAGCCAGAAGGCAGCATCTATGAGAAAGTGGGCCCTCACCAAACTGAATTTGCTGGAACTTTGGCCTGGGACTTTTCAGCACTTAGAACTATGAAGAATAAGTTTCTTTTGTTTATAAGCCACTGGCCTATGGTATTTTGTTCTATCAGGCCAAGGACACAGGCACACTGTCTCTCTCCTCCTCTCTCTACCCTTCCTTTCTATCTTCAGGTAGTTCCTAAGCTTTGAGACAGGCCCTGTGCCTGGAAGAACAGAATTTTAAAATGTCATATCCCTGTCCTACAGAAGCTTACTCCTGAAAGTAAGGCTGCCCTAAAGAGAGGCTCCCCTCTATTATTTACTCAGCGCCTCCTGTGTGCCAGGATGTGCTTCATTTGCTGCCTGCATTTCATGAATAAATTAATTCATTTCAATCAACTGACATAGGTGCCTAAGAGCTGGGCAGTTGAGGAAATAGGGCAGGGTCATTCCAGGCAGACTGTGTAAATGCTCACTCAATCTGTGGGCAAGAGAAAGCAAAGCCTGCTTAGGAAACAGAAGCACCATAAGGCAGGTCCCTGTGCGTGCATGTGCGCATGTGTTTGGGAAAGGGATTGACTGGAGAAAAGGACATGGTAGGAGGGATATAGCGTCTCAAAAATTTAAAATATAAAACTGCTGGTGTGGTGGCACACATGTCCCAGCACTCTGACAGGCTGAGGCAGGAGGACTGCAAGTTCAAACCCAGCCTGGTAATTTAATAACTTAGTATCCCATTTCAAAATAAAAAAGGGCAAAATACAATACAATACAGTACAATAAAATGTAGCTTAGTGTGAAGGCTTTGTGTTCTGTCCTCAGTATTACACATACAAAATCCAGATCCTTATAGGCCTTATGCTATTATTCCTGTTTAAAAATCAGAAAAAAAAATCAAGCTATAATAAACACTATTTGAATTATGGTGCTGAGATTTTGGTTCTACACAGACTAAGTGAATGCTTTTTTTTTTTTTTTGGTACATGTACTGAACCCACGACCTTTGTGTTGAGGTATATCCTTAGCCCTTTTAATATTTTTATTTTGAGGCAGGGATTCACTAAATAGTGCAGATTGGGCCAGAACTTGACAGCCTCCTGCCTCACCTTCCCAGTTTTCACATGATTATCGTTACGCGCCACCACACCCAACACCTCCTCTCTTTATAACTTTTTTGTTTGTTTGTTTATGGTGTGTTATGCCATGCCCAAGTTTGAGCAATGTTTTCTTTTTTAATGTATTCTAATTTATCAGTTTCTTCTTACATGGCTCCTGGATTTAAAAGATTAATTTTATTGGCACATTTTAAGCACACATAGTGGTAACGTTCATCATAAGGAATCTGTACCTGTACATGACACAGCTCGCTCTTTTCTCCATTCCCCCCCCTTCAGCTTCTCGTCCCTCCTTATTTCCAAAAGCTTTATTTCTGTTTTCCCTTCTATTCTCTTTTTTCCCTTTTCCTTAAAAGTCAAAACTTTTTGCATAGGTATTTTTTATTTATATGTTCTATTTTGCTTTAACAATTGTTTCCTTGTTACACTTCTAACAATACCAGCATCCCTCAGATGTACACACAACGTTCAGGGTACCCTCACTTTTCTGTGGTCAGTTTAGAGCAACACTATCCACCACCCAGCCAGTGGTCTTGAGATTAGCAGACATGATCTCGGAATGGCTGAAGGAGACAGCACGGAGTGCACACTTACGGATTTCATTACAATTTTAATATCTGCCTTTGGACTTGAAACGAGGTGGCTTACTTGATGTGGCAATGAGATTCTACGGAAGGAAGGAAACTTCTAGGCCTCTGGGTAACAGTGACTCCAGAACATGTCATGGCATGGGCTGACGGCAAAGGGTACTATGTTAAAAACTCAAAAAACAGGCAAAACTGGGAAGCAGCCTGGCATTCTGGGGACATTTAGCGAAGGGCTGAATAACTTTCTGGCTTTTAATAGGCCCCAAAGGGCGTCAGCTGTTACTTGTCCTGCACCATTAATATTCACAATGATGGCCTCAGTTTCCGAAAATCAATTCTAATATGCGTAAAGTACCCAGTGGTAGCAGTTCTGAAGTGTTCACTACATATCCAGCGCTTTATGTGCATGCCTCGTTTAATTCACACTGGGATCCTGTGAGGTGGTTTCTACTATGCTTTCTTTCTAGAGGAGAAAGTTGAGATTCAGAAAGATTGTTCACTTGCCCAAAGCCAGAAAACTAGTTGATGAAGAAAGGGAGATTCAAACAGAGCAGGCTGATTTCAGAAAATCACACTTCTAACACTTTTGGAAACATTTCCGTAAAGATTCAATTTAAGTAAAACAAAACAAAATATGTAATTAGTCACTTAGCTTTAGGCATCTGGAAACTTCACTCAAATGGAACAACTCATTCAGATATTCACACATATATATTTATCTATATATAATATTTAAAGGAAAATAAAAATGTTTTAATAGTCAATTAGCTTTATGGATCTAGGAAATTCACATACATGGGATAACTCGATATATATCTGTATGTATACATAATATGCATGTCTTTTTATAATATGCACACACACATATAAATCTCCATTTGTGGTAAAGGTTTGATATATACCAGTTGATATCCTTGTACAGACAAACCATGGCACTACTAAACACACAAGTATTAAGCAGGAGGAGCTTAAGGGAGACATTCTGCATAGTCATGAGGTAGTAATTTATTGGTGCTATGTAATTTAATTTGATGGGTAGCAAATGGCACATGCCAAATCACATGGCTGGAAAACTGGGCCACTAATAAGCCAGTCCACAGTTTGGATGAAATCAATCTCACTGCCTATAGGGGGAATCACCCATTGTGCAATCACCCAATGAGGAAAATATGAAAACAGAGCATGCGCGTTGGCAGGCTCCTTCAGCTGTGTGAAGCAAAGAGCCTGCAGTGGAGGAGCACATAATCGTCCAAGCCACAATCTCTAGCAATAACACAGCCCTTGGCTACACTTCCAGCCACAGTGCGGAACCACATCTCAGTGACTGTGTATAAGAGAGTAGTCAGGGCTGAATTAACCCCTTGGAAATCCAGGTTGCTTTGGCTAACATGTGTGCCAGGGCTGGTCAGAAAGAACTCTTGCCTGCTCTAAAGCGGATCAAGTAATATTTCTATAAACTTCAATGATGACTGGATTGGATTACAAATTCAAGGCAGAAAAAGTGATTTTAGTCCTATGTGACTTAAACCCATGTGAATATGTTTTGCAATTTCTCTTCATCTGCAGAAGAAACTGCAAACTGCTAGGCTCCACACAGAGAGTCCTTTGTAAGACGGATCTTACTTCCCTTCAAATCTCCTGCGCTGCCACTATGCTCATCTTTGCCACAGGCCCCATCTACATCCAAACTAAGGATCTTTAAACGGGTCCTTTCCTTTATTATGGTTCTGTGAACAAGCTATTCTACTGGGTGGTGCTGTATTGCTCCTCGTCCTTCCTGATAACTACACTGATCCTCCTTCCAGGCTCAGTACAAATATCCCCTGCTCTGAGCTCTTCTTGCTCTGTTGGGCAGGGCAGTTGCCTTTTCAGTGCTTTATTTCTACTTATTATATGACTTGCTCTTTTGCACTGTTATTATGCCCATGCTTGTCTCCCTTTCTAGACTGCATTCTCCTAAGAGCAGGGACTGTGGTTCACTAATCTTTGTCACCAAGGGTGAGAACAGTGCCTCGCCCACATGAGAGCACAAGACAAATGTTTACTGAGTTAACAAAGACAATATTGAACACAGTGTTGATCAAATGAAGATCTTCACAAGGGACTCTTCTACAAAAAGAGTGTTACTCAGAGGCTCCTGCAGAGCTGGGTAGAGGTGCAAGTGCAAGGGTTAGGGTTACTGTGCAAGGCTCTCGATAATGATGGATGAAGGGCTGTCCTCTCATCTCTGACTGTGGAACTCTATGGGAGTGTTTCACATACCATGTGTTAAGTTAAACCACACAAACTTACTGATTCTGTGGGTAAAAGAGTGACAAGATGTTGTGAAGGTACAATCTAGTAGATTCTCTGTATCATGACTATCCACTATAAAAGTTAATATAAAAAATCCCTTTGATGTGAGGAAGAAGGATGGAAAGAAAGAAGGAGGCAAAGCAGGTTGAGCATTTCCACAAAATGATAGGTCGTAGCAAAAAATTTCAGCGCCACACATGGGAGTGTGCACTGTTCCTTCCAAACCCATGTGGACAGCAAGAGCACATCCCTGGGCCGGTAGACATTCCGTCACAGGAACAGCCCCACTGGTTTGGCATACAGCAGCTATACTGCAGGCAGGCCAGTTTTAGTTGGCTGCTGAGTCCATGATTTGGTTACTTAATCAAACTTTCTGAAACATGGCACCCAGCTAATATTCTGGTGAGTGGTCAAGAATTAAGATCTCATAAATTGTAATACTTGTGTGCCACTAACTTTAAAAGGGAACTTGGACAATCTCTCAATAATCAAGTTCTTGCCGCTATATTTCCTCCTTTGTTACATTATTGATGTAAATAATACTGTATTTCATTGAATCTGTGATATCAGCAATTGGAAGCACCAATACTTTATGTACAAATAAGAAAACACAATGCATATTGTGTTATATGTGTCATATTTCACAAAAGTTTATTTTATATTTACTAGAAAAGTTATCTTAGACCTATCTATGCAGGTCTTTTGCAAGCATAAAAAAGGAAATAAAAGAGAAATACATCAGTGAAACATTTCATATTTAGAATCTGACTTCTCTGAATCATTCTTTAACTCCTTTAACTCAAAGTTGTTGATGTCTGATGTCCACGTTTGTCCCCATACCATCTGTCTTCAGTATCATCTGCAGCACTGGTAGTGTGACTTTTTCATTCTTTTTTTAACAAGAAGGGTTATTCTTTGAGTTATTTTTTCCAGTACATTCTTCTGAGCCATTACATCTCTTCCACAAATTCACATTGTATATTTTTCTCTTCGTTAAGAAAAAAGGCTTTCCAGGCAGCAATTAGGCCACATGTGCTTGCCTTACATGATCCTTAAATAACTTGATAATTTAAATATTAAGCCCAGCAGAAAAATAACAAGATTCACAGGTGTAAAGACTACATCTTGCTGCGGGAAATACCAACTTGATGCTTCTTACAGCTGATGAAATATGGCACATACTAAATAGGGTGCGGGCAGAGATACAGTGAATGCCTAATAGTAACTGTCTAAGAAATAAAACAGTAATAAGCAAGTGAGAAGACCCTTTAAGTGGGTCTTATAGGCACATAGCATCTCACTGTCTGGGCTTCTCATGTCGTTAGCATTGCTGGTTTAAGCCCTTCATTTTCTTAGTTCACCAAAATGAGCAGCCTTGTGCGAGACGGACAGTGATAGACTAGTAACCACACATTCATTTACAAAGGTAAATGTACTGATTCTGAACCAAGTCTGGTTGTCTTTCCGGACCATTCATCTTGGAAGGCAGATTTCCCCAGCTGTGTTGTAGATTATTGGGGTGACACATGTGCAGCAACTCCTGACACACATCACTAATCGATTGTGGCTTTCTTTTCCACGGAGCCCAGGAGTGGCGTTAGCATCGTTCTCGACTTTAGCATCCTTCTCGCTTCGGTGCTTCAGGCAGCCATCACCAGTCAATTGAAGCTGGCATTTAGAGGAATTCTATATACCAGCTTTGAATTAGAAGACTGCAGAGCAAACATGAATTGAGAAGTGAAGGAATTACACATCCTTTACTATTTTCTCCCCATCTCTTTTCCCATTAAGTCAGGAGAGTCTGATGCATTGCTTTTCTCCAAACGGGAGATACTTTTTAATGCTAGGAAATAGGACCGCATCAGAGTTATTTCCTTGAGATAATGCTGGGAGCCCAATTACAATTTCTTCTAATACGGAAACTCCCCTCTGTCTAAATTCCCCTTCAGATTATTGCCCGTCCATGGATCACATCAGGGCCCTGACTGCCCTGTGAAAATAAAGTACAGGTGTTTTGCCTATAGCTATAATTCTACAAAATTGCACACAAAAATCCAGGGACTGTGGGAAAACAGAACTGGAGAAGATGACTAAAAATCTGTGGCACTCTGACTCAAGCATGAACAGAACAGAAATACCATCGTGAAGTGACTGGGGCAGTTGTATCCTCCCAGCCCCTGCAGTTAGCTGCAGGGTCCATTCTTTGCAGCCGACGCCCTGGGCTTTGTGCTGTTCCTTTGTGTTGTAAGGCCTGAGGGAGTAGGTATTTCTAAAACAGACCATTTTGATATAAATTAAAAATAAGAGAGAAAATGCAGGCTTTTAAAAAACCATCCATCCGTCCTTTTGGGATAGGGGCAATGTGTAAGGTTTCATCATCTCTACCTGCACCTTTGCTGAAGAGATTCTCATCGGGAAAATGTCCCAGTTCCTTCCACGATTGAAACAGCTACTATTTTGAACAAAGAGAAGGTAACCTGCAGCATTTCAGGATTTTCTTTAAATTCAGTAAGAGTTACCTTTGTTTGTGAGAAAATACACCTCAATTACTTCCAAACATAAGCATATGTGTGAAACCCACAGGATAAAAGGATCTCCTTTTTTCTCAAAAGCATGCCACAGTCCTTATCTGCAGGGGATCCATTCCAAGACTAGCAGTGGATGGGTGAAATTGTGGATAGTGCTGAACCCTGTATATATCCCTTGATGGGTAGTTTTGTGTCCTACAGTTCAGTTACCCATGGTCAACTGTGATCCAAAAGATATTATATGGAGTATTCACAAAGAAACAATTCCTAAATTTTAAACTGTGCACTACTCTGCACTGCATGATGAAATTTTGTGCTGTCCCTCTGTGCTGTTCCATCTGGTCAGCCCAGGGTGTGACTCATCCATGTCCAGTGTAACCACACTGTACACACAACCTGACCGATGGCAGGAAACCACATGGCTTTTATTATGGTATACACTTATGGGTGTTCTACATTATTTTTTGTTAACCTCTGTGTCTAATTTCTAAGACAAACATTATCATGGTATGTATAGGAAAAAATATATATATAGAGAGAGAGAGTTTAGTATTATCTGTGGTTTTAAGTATCCAGTAGGGATTCTGAAATGTGTCTTCTATGGATAAGAGGTACTGCACGAACTAATTCACATTAAAGAAAATTTTAAAAATAACTCATCCCTTGTAAAAGATTGCAGATAATTTTAATCCTTTCCTACACTCCATTCTGTTCCTGTGGTCACCGTGATTAGTCTTGGGTATGTATGAGTTTTGACAGCTGATAGGGATGTGAAAGCCCTCATCTGTGACTGCGATACTCAAACTATGCCTTTTCATTTTTTTAATCTTCCACCATCCTAGTATCTGATGGAGACTCCTTCATGTAAATCGTCCCTGCACTCAGGGAAATCTTAATATCTCCTAGTGGCACATGAATTTGCTCAGGGAAAATTGCGAGTGCTCTCCTCGCCGCGGCGTTTCCCTTGTCCACTGTGTGCGTGAGGCATTGGCCACCCTGGCAAGAACGCACAGATGTGAAGGCCTAGCTGGTGTAGAGCTGATTCATATATTGTTCTCACTGCCTTGTCTCCCTCTGTCCTGCTGCCGGGATAAACCTAAAACCATGCCGTGGGACATAAGAGCAGAAATTGAGTATTTGGTCAGCTCATTCTTTTACAGACCTTATGCAAAGCACAAAGGTCGTGGTGCGCAAAAGGCAATTTATAGCAACATGAAAAAAGAAGTATGAGGTTTTCTACAGAGCTAAGTGTGTTATATTTATAATGTTTATGACTCCATTATAAAGTTATATCTGTACCAATTTTTGATTGTCTTTAAATTTTTGTTGCTGTGCTTTTGCATTATAGTTTTTGGTTTTTTCAGACACGCTCTTGCTATGTACTGCAGGCCTTGAACTCACAGTCTTGCTGCCTGAGCTCTTTGAATGCTGGGATGATAGGCATGTGCCAGTATGCCCAACTTGCTTTTTACATTTTAATTGCAGACCTGCTAAGGTTTGGTTCTTGAATGTCCCCAAAGGCCATACATTAATGTCTCGGTCTCCAGAGTGGCACAATTAGGGGGTGGTAGAATCTTCAGGAGACTAGGTCCAGCAGCAAATCTTTTGGTGCTTATACCATGCTCCCAAAGGAAGCTATGGGGTCCTGGTTCTTCCTTTGTCTCCTTGCTTTCTGGCCACAGATGAGCTCTTTGCTCCACCATGTGTCCCTGCCATGGTGGGCGATCTCACTACAGGCCCAAAGCCAACGGGACCACTCTGTGGTGGACTGGAATCTCCAAAACTAAGCAAACACTTTCTTTTTCCAAGTTCATTATCTCAGCTGCTTCATTACAGTAACAGAAAGTCGACTAACCCATGAATGAAAAGATGGCAATATTATATCAATTCCCAGACTATTTAGGTGTTTTACAAGTCCAACAGACAAAAATGCATGAAACCACTGTTCAGGGGTGAGACTTAATGCATCTCAGAACGCGATCTCTGTTAGCTTGTTTTCCAGAAAGTGGGGAGGGGTCAGGTAATCTTTGGAAAACTACCGGTAATCTCAGGTAATACTGAGTAGCTTAAGCGTGTCCTTAGTGAATGGATGAGTCATTTTTTTTTGATGAGTCATTGTTTAAAGTGTTTAAAGCAGAATCTTGTGTAAAACTTATTGCCTAGAAACCTGCATGACCTCTCCTATACAAATACTGATCTAGATAGAACTAGACTCTAGAATAGCACATCATTCATGTGTTCACCTGTGACTAAATATTCAGGTAGCAACTGTAAAAGGTTTGGAGGTATACAGGAATTAGAGGGAAAAGGCTTAAACAAATGTGGAATAAACATCTGCCTCCACACTGTATGCACTGTAGAAGGGCAAGGTGGTTCAGATGAATTCATGCAGTGATTCATATATATCTCCACATTTTTATTGCACTTCCAGGGCATGATTATAGCATCTCTCATATGACCATTTACAAAACACAAGGAGAAGTATAAATGAATGAAAGAGAGACAGAACCTACTCTGACATCAGTAAACATGTTTGTTTACATATCTATAGATGGGCAAAGAGTCCAAGGACTCTGAGAAAGACGGGACCTCAGCGTGTGTCAACAGTAACAATGTTAACACTAAGTACATTTCCATGGCACGGAAAAAGGAAGATCTGGTACATGAAAGTTGAATACAGATTTTTTTTTCTACTGGCCAAGTCTGAACTGTAATGTTTCTATGCTTTTCTTTTATGTAAAAAAAAATTCCCCTGAGGTTTGCTGAAAATCCAATAAAATGATGCTCATTTTTCTATGCTTAACTCATCAGAACGAAATTTGTTAAGAGACATTCATATTTAAAAATCTTTTGAGTCCTCAGAAATAGCAAGGTATGAGGGCTGTGTCCAGTCCTCTTTGTATTTCTGGCATTTATTATTCTACTGCACAAGGTTAGGGTTGAGTAAATGCTTATTCATTGTATGTATGTATGCAGACCAACAAAAGTGAATTCAAACTTTTTAAAGTTTAAAATTTTTAGGCTTCAAATGGTCTCTAAACATGATAGATTTTTTTCTCTATTAAAATAATTCTTTCATTTCTTGGTCTCTAAATTTTGCTTTTTCTGTTCACATTAACTATGCTAATTAACCTTCTGTTTCATCGCACTTGGTACCTCACCGTTCCAACCCAGTTTGTGCCCAGCTGCCGTGCACAGGACGACGGTTACTCTGGAACTCACCATCTGTGCTCTGACACCTCCATCATCACCCCTGTAGAGTGGGATTAACCTGCCTCTGGCTCACCCTTTGTAGACATGAGGGAAAGACACCAGGAATATTTGAATCAGCCTCAGTTTCAAATAAGAAATAAAGATGATTTCTTACTTACTCTGATGTCACCAAATGCCACTGTCCAGAATGCCTTGAAAACTAAAATATAACTAGGTGAGTGTATATATGCCATGGTTTCAAAAGTGACCCTCATAAGCCCACCTGTTAAAGGCTTGGTCAGCAGTCTCTGGAGTTGCTGGGGGTGGGGGGAACCTTTAAGATGAGGAATCCAGTGGAGGACATGAGGCCACTGGAGGCATGCCCTTGAAGGGGATACTGACACCCTGGTCTATCCTTTCTCTTTGCTTCCCGGCTGTGGTGATGTAAGCAGCTTTGATCTACAACATGCTCTCTGTGATGATGCACCTCCATGCTACGGGCTCCAAACCAACAGGGCCTGGTGACTATAGACCGAAACCTCTGAACAGTGTGAACCAAAATAAATCTTTCTTCTTACAATGTGATAATCTGAGGCTTTTAATTATAGTACTGGGAAGCTGACTAGTGCAGAATTGTAAATAAGTACCTTTATGTCTGATGGGATATACACAAGATTGCCTTAATTTCAAAAGATGGAGAACATAACATGATCCATAGCCCATTATTGCCATAGGTCATGGCTAAATTGAATTGAAAATTCAGACATGAAGTCTAGATAATCCTTTAAATATTTTTTCCAGGGATATTGTAAATATATTCTTGAAAGCTATGTGCCACAGAGTGAAGAATCTGCTTTTTCTGGGTGGCCTATCATTATCCTCAAATTTTAATAGCACAACAGAAACTATGTATACATGGAGTGTATTTACTACACTATGAAGAAAAGTAATGATGAAAAATTATTTTAATCCTATGCTGCATATTATTAAATATACATGATACTCAAAAAACTGAGAGAACAATGATCATTTAGGGTGCTGATCCCACCAATCTATTTTTAGGGATATTGCCTTGAAAATAATCCCTCTCTTGGTCACCAAGTTTTGAGGCTCTCGGTCCTATAGGACTTATGCTACAGTACCTCATAAAGAGCTTTATCAACACTTGGGTGCACTGCTGCAGAGATGGTACATTTTTAATTGATTCTTCTATGTTGTGCTCATCATCTCATCTTTCCTCCATTTTACTCATCTCTCCAGTGTTCTATTATATTTAATGGTGATTTCATAAACCCATTTCTTTTGTTGTGCTTTAGGGAAAGTCTTGCTTGTGTTATGGACTACCAGCTTTAGAGTTCTATGTCTGGTACTTCAGAGAGCTGCTATAAAATTATCATTGGTCGCAATACCCTAGGTATGAAGAAAGTGATGTGGTTTAGTCAATTCTCAGTGGAGCTTTTCACTTTATTGGTATTTGTCTACTCTGTTTTAATAAACCATTGGGTAGAGGCAAGCAGAATGTGCCACAAATCAATTATATGATCCATGTAGCAGCTTTAGTGAGCTGAAACTGCAAAGGACATACTTTGCTGAAATTGTATATTTAATTGCTGAGGTCTACAGTGAATCTATTTAGATCTATTCTATCTTTTAAAGTCCTGAAAATACTGGAGCAGCCTACTTTGAAGCGCACTTGCTCAGAACAAGCACACAATAAAGAATGAGATATGGTTTTCTTTGGTACTGTTGCAGTAATACTAGACAAAATAGTCAGATTCTATTTCCCTTTAGGGTTTTTAATTTAATGGAAAATTATTCTGCCCTTCAGCAAGTTTTAGCATATTCATTCATAATTCTTCCAATTTTTTTATCGTTGTTCTCTAGGAGTTGCTGAGCAATATGAAAGGTATTTAACATTGGGAAACCTTTAGTTTTCATCTAAACAGAAATCTGCTACCATCTCCCAAAGGACCTGATTGCTTGGCGTCCTAGGATGCACAAAGTCAAAGTGCTTGTGATGGTAAATTTAGAGGTAAAGTGAAAATAATTTTTCCTCCTCATCTGAGTGTCATTATTATCTCTTGTCTCATTTAAGTTGATAGCTGCATAACTTCCCTCTGAATCAGTCCTTCTGCATTCCCTCTCCCATTGCTTATCCAGGCTCCTTTAATAAAATTATAATTATTGGTGTATGTTAATTATATGTTAATAGGCTTCACTGTGACTCTCCATATGTGCATACACTGTGCCTCTCTCCATCCTTTCGGATGACCCAGAAACCTGACCACAGGTTAGTTTTCATGTATGTTGAAGGGATCCAACAGTTCCCTGTCTGGACTGTGAGATGACGGTACAAAAAAAGAGAATCCAGTTATTTTGATCTTCAGGTCAAGAAACAATCTTCCTTCTACTTTTAACATGAAAACGGAAGAGTAAACTCTGTGTTTCTCAGGGGGATAATCATGGAGGATAAAAGGCACAGGGGGGTTTTCCAGCCAGCTTCATTGAGGTATAATTTATAGACACTAAAATTCACCCTTTTCATGTGGACTGTGCTATAAGTTTTGAGAGTGGACACAGTCATGTAATGATACCCACATACAATAGAGAGGACATTTCCATCACGCCCCGAATTCCCTTGCGCACTTTAGTAGTTAATTCCCTCTCAGAGCCTCAGCCTCTGACAACCACCACTCCATTTTTTTTTATCCTTAAGAGTCTGTCTTCTCCAGAAAATCACATAAACAGACCTTCAGTCTGGCTTCCTCTACATACTCACTCACATTACAGCAAATATTATTACTTTCTTACGGTCTGTTATAGTGTAAATTTTTACTGAAAGATGTATAATAATTTTCAGACTTATTTATCCGGCGATAAATATTTGATTTATTCCTAGTTTGGGGCAATTACCAATAACGCTGCTACACGCATTTGCATGCAGGGTTTTGTGTGGGTGCGTGTCTTCATGTCATTCCTAAGGTTGGGCTCACATGGTAAATGCATACTTAGCTTTGTAAGAAACTGCCAAACTATTTTGCAAAGTGGCTGTGTTATGTTGCACCCCTACCAGTGAACAGTGAGAGTTCAGCTACTTCCGAGACTTTTTAGGAACTGGCATCTTTGGAGTTTTTGGTCTGAGCCCTTCTCGTAGGTGTGTCATGGTAGGTGTGTCATGCTATGTAATCGTAGTTCTGAGTTTCATTTCCCTAGCGCCCAATGGTGTTCACCATCTTTCTGTGTGTTTATTTGCCACCCATTCCTCTTTTTCTGTATGTGTGTGGTAATTAGTTATAACAAAACATGTGATTTACCATTCGTCATAGCCACTGGCAAACACTGCATTGTTTTCTGCTTTTGGATTTGCCTGTGTTAGATATTTCACATAAATGAAATAATTTACATCATGGCCACATGACAGGCTTCTCTTACACACCATAACATTTACAAAATTTATCTCTGCTGTAGCATGAAATAGTACTTCACTACTCTTTATGGATGACTCATATGCTATTGTTATGTATATATGTCATTTTGTGAATTCATCGGTTGATTGACATTTCGGTTTTTATCAGCTTTTGGTTATTTTGAATAGTGCTGCTAAGAATATCTGGATACATGTTTTAGAGTTTTTGGAGTATATACTTAGAGGAAGAATTGCTGGGTCCTATGGTGATTCTATGTTTAACTTACCTGGGACGTATCAAACTCTTTTCCACGGTGGATGAGCCATTAACAAAGTACAGGCATTTCACTTCTCCATATCCTCAAATACACTTGTTCTTTTACACTTTAAAAAATTATAGCAACCCCAATGAGTATAATCTCAATAGTATCTTGTGGTTTTGATTTGCATTTCTTTAATGAATAATGATGTCAGACATGTTTTCCTGTGTCCATTTATATTTCTGCTTTGCTAAAATGCCTATTCAACTCCTTTGTTAATTTCTTAGTTGGGACTTTTTGCACTCTGTATATGTTTTGTATATTCTTATTAGATATGTAATTCATATGTCTTTCTTCTGGTGAGTTGTCTTTTACTATTTTGATAATCCTTTGATACATACAAGTTTCGACTTAGAAGCAGTGTAAATTACCTTTTCTTCCATTGCCAGTATTATTGGCATCATAGCTAAGAAGTTGTTGTTAAATACAAAGTTGTGAAGATGTACTCCTATGTTTTCTCCTAGAAATTTTATGCAGTTTTTTTTTGTATGTTTAGGTTTTTGTATTATTTCGGGTGCATTTTATATGCATTGTGAGAGTAGGGTCCAACTTCATTCTTCTTGTAGATTCTTGTTCTAGTGTCCTTTGTTAAAGAGATTAATATTTCCCCATCGAATATAGGCGGGGACATTGTTAGAAATCAGTTTGTCATCATGGGTTACTTGTGAACTCCACTCTCTTCCACTGATCTGTTTTTCTATTTTTATTCTTATATCAGCTCCACATTGTCTTGATTGCTGTAGCTTCATAGTAATTTTGAAATTGGAAAATGTGAATTTTCTGACTTAGGTCTTCTTTCACAAGATTGTTTTGGTGGAACTCTTGAAATTCTATATAAGTTTTAGAATCAGAATTTTCTACAGAGGTCAGCAGGATTCTGACAGAGCAATGAATCTATAGCTCACTTTGGATAACACTGTCAGCTTAAAAATATTAAATATTTCAATATGATATCTTTTCATTCATTTAGGTCTTCTTTATTTCTTTGAAAAATAGTTTACACTCAGCATAGAATTCTTACCATCCCCTAGTTATTCTTTGCTTTTTTTTTTTTTTTTTGTACTGGGAACTGAACTCAAGACCTTGTGCTTGCCAGGCAAGCACTGTGCCTCTGAGCTACATCCTCAGCCTCCCATACTTAACTTAGAATCTCTTCTTTAGTTGAGTGCTTTTTCATACACTTTGCCCAGTTTTAAGCAATTAGGCTATTTTTATATGAATTTATGAGAGTTCATTGTATAATCAGGATAATGTTCTTTTTAAAATCAGATATATGCTTTGCAAACATTTTTGCCATGTCTGTGGGAATCTTTTTATTTCTTCAAGGGTGCCTTTCAAAGATATTGTTTTCAAATTTATCAAGGGTAACTTATCAATTTCTTCTTTTGTGGTTTCTGTTTTTTGTGGTCTATGAAATGTTCATCAAACTCAACATCATAAAGATTTTCTGCTCTGTTTTCACCTAGAAGTGTTACAGTTAAAAGCTTTGTATTTAGGACTATGATACATTTTCAGTTGACTTTTGGTTAGGGGGGTGAAACATGGACTTTTGAATCAAAAGTGACATGATCTAATTTCTATTTACTGCTTTCTCGTGGCATCACTTCAGGCAAACCATTCAAGAGGAACCTGAGTTTCATCATCTGAAGCAAAGATAGTATTTGCTTCCTGGTCTTTCTAGAGCTGTTCTGAAGATGAAATGAAAACAAGTATAAAAGTACTTTCTAAAATCAGCATATAAATGTTAACTATGATTATTTCAAGCTGACAGCAGGAAAAGGAAGATGGTATAAAAATATGTTGTAACTGGGAGAAAGCCAGGACTCAAGAAATTACCAGCAGTGAAGCAAGGTATTTAAAAGCACCTGTTTCTCAATAGGGCTATGTTTCCCGTTTTGCTCTTTCTTAGTATCTGAAACTCATATAAAGTACCTGAGATCTCTAATCCTCAACTTTGTCGCCTATGCGATGGGGAAGAACTATAAACTCCACAGAGCAGTGCAAGAAGGAAGTGCACTATGTACAGAACTCAGTGAGCTACACGGAGCAAGGAATGAATAAATGGCATTTTTGAGAGAAGTGTTGTCTTATATGGTCTACTGTGGTACACAGAAGTATTACAACAGACGACTGCAAAGACAAAGGCACGAAGAAGGAGAATGAGAATTTGCGTTAGGGCCTCTGCTTTAGGCACTTCTAACTGTGGTAACAGCAATGCCCTAGCTGGACAGACAGTGTCATAACTGAGCTGCATGTAGCTTAGCATGCAAACCAGAAGCACTCCAGTGAGCTCATCTCCAGACTCATCATCCTGTGCTCCAGGCGCACCCCTGCTTCTGCCAAACTGAACTGCTGGCTATTCCTCAAATGCACCTTTGCTTCTTTTTGTCTCTGAGAGAGTGCATGTGTTGTTGGAACATTGCTGCCACATCATTCCCTTTGCCTATCTGACTTTCTCATCTTGCAGTATTTAGTTCAAACGACATCTTTTAGGAAGCTATTTCTAACCGCTTCCTCTTCAAGTCTGAGCTATGTTCACACAGTACGTCGGGCATACCTTTCATATGGCACTTTGTCTTGATTATCTGTCCTCTGGTCACCCTTGCTGACAGACTCTATGGAAAATTGCTTGAAAGAAGGGAGACAGTCTTGTAATTTTCCAGGACCTGGTGCATAAAAGCGCTTTAAGAAATATGTACTTGCCAGGCATGGTGGCACATGCCTGTAATCCTAGCACTTGGGAGGCTGAGGCAAGAGGATCGTTGCAAGTCTGAGACCAGCCTGGGCTACAAAGTGAGCTCAAGGCCAACCTCAACTGTATAGCGTGACCCTATCTCCAAAAGAAAAAAAAAAAAAAAAAAGAAATATGTATTCAATGAAAATATGAATATGTATTATTGATTTATACTATTAATATAAGTAATTATATCTTCTCAACTAAACTTGATAAATTATATCTTTTCAACTAAACTTTCTCAGTTAGTTCTATAAAATAATGCTGATCCCTACTCTTAATAGGTCAAGTAGAATTATTCTTTATGCTGCTACAGGGCTCATTTCTTACAGCATCCACACTCATGTAATAACAGCCACCATCCAGTTTTAGGTATTAACACTAGGTGCAGCTGAATATCTCTATGTCTATCATCTATATCTACCTATAATATATCTCTATTTCTATATCTTATATCTCATTTGCTTTCAGAGATGGTTACTCTGAGTAAGTGTGATACTAATTACATGACGGTAAGTCTCAAGGGTGCATCAGAGAAAACTACTTCATTAAACTTGTACGTGTAAAACATTTAATAGTTCATGTAATATGGAATTTTGTGAAAAGGGTAAACAACTGCTCATGTAAATTTCAATTAAACTGTGACTGTACATCCCTACCCTGATTAGAATTTCTCAGGTGGTGATTTCACATCTATGTACCACACTACCTCATAATAAACTGAGGAAAGTGGCCAGTTATGTGCCAGGGACATAGAGGTGGAAGATTACTCAATGGAACATTTAAGGCTGATACCTGCTAGGTATCCTGTTGCTGATAAATTGGGTCATACTACAGTCCTTCTAGCCCAGGAGTCCTCTTTTACCTGTCTAAAAGTCACTATGAACTTATGGTACATAGGCAAGAGTATTCTTGTGGCCATTATATCATGCCAGGAAATGTTGACTCATGGCACAAACGTGATAAATTATCAAATGCTGGAAAATATGCAAATTTAGGAATGATTGGTATCTAGATGCCCCCCCGTGCCCCCCAAAAACCTCAAGCTGGCCTGGGAGTAGGCTTTTTTGGAAGTAGGTGAATCTAGAGTTTGTGACTGATTCATCGTACATTGTTGGGATTAAGGGTGTTGGGATTAAGCTGGGTGATTGCTGGATCACTCCATTGACTGGATTGGCACTACCCTAATCCCAGCAGGCTGGATAAGATAGAAGGAGCAGAAAGAGGCTTGTTCCCCACTTTTTCTGTCTTCTGCTGCCGTGAACTATTGCCCTCTGCCACATGCTACCCCGCCTTGGAGCTAGCTGATAACTGGCTGACACCTCTACGAACTTGTGAGCTAAATAAGCTTTTCCTTCCTTAACTCCAGTTGTTGGGTATTTTGTCTCAGCAATCAGAGAAAAGTAACTGAAACAAATGGCGAGAAGGTGGAAAATCTTTAAGCATAAGAAAAACAAAAACATAGTCAAAGTATGTTATATGTGTGCATGATAATGCCTCAGTGAAACAGTATTTTGTAAAATTAATTTGCATTAAGAAAAATATTAAAACAAACAAAAAGCAAAAAAGTGGCAAGAATTCCTTGTGTCCACAGGGACCTACCACTTTTCTTCTTCTCCTTTTTCTTCTCCTATTTCTTCTTCTCACCTTGTTGTCATGGTATTCAACTCTTCCTTATGGGTATGAACGTATTAGAGACCCTGGCATTGAATCAGTTCTCAAATAACTCTTCCTGGAATTATTTACATATGTGAGACAGAAAGAAAGTAGAGACTCTAAAAGAGGAGAGTAAGAATAAAGAAAAAGTGTGTAAGAAGAGAAATAATCAAGAAAGTGAGCAAAAGGCCACACAGTGCTGTGTAGTCAGCAAAGCACGTTCACGTCACCTCCTCCCCTTACTGCCTGATTTAGTGAGCTTGGGAACCTGCTGTGTCGTAGTGTCTGTATCTGTAGGAAATGTTTTCTACTGTGTTCTCTCATGTCACCCTGACCACAACTCTAAGGGATGGGTTCAGCTGTTGCTTTTGACAGTTGAGGACTTTGAGGCTTAGAGTTGCAGTCTCTCTGCCCAAGTGCACAAAAAGAGCCTATGTACAAGCCTAAGTATGTGAAACTCTCAAGTGCAAGATCATAATTATGCTAGATTATTAAAAAACCAGGAATTAAAGGCATAATATGGGCTGGACGTACAGCTCAGTGGGCTAAGTGCTTGCCGCTGAGCACTAGGGCCCTGAGTTCGATCCCCGGTCCCGGGAAAAAAAAAAAAAAAAAAGGGGGAACCATCGGATGGTTCCTTCAAAAAAAATAAAGGCATAATATGAGAAAAAACTCATGACGACTGGTGGCAAAATGACCTAGAAATCATGACCTTATTGTGGAAATAAACACACAATACACTTTAACTGATAAATACAATTGATTACTGCCTTTCAAAGAACATGTCCTAAAAGGCCACAATTTGCACAACGTGAGGGTACACTGGTGAATGTCTCTCATGGGCACCATATTTTGAACTGTTTTTAGAATTAGCTTACTGGCCACATTAAGACAATAAATGTAAATTAGTTATGCTTCTTTCATTACATCTAAAAATTTAAAAGACTGTCAAGATTGACCATCCATTTGATTGAAGATATGTAAGTCCAAATGACTGGTTATTTCTAAAACATTAAGTTTCACTTCAAGTTTTTCAAATTTCAAAGACGTTCTCCAACTGATGACATGTGTAATAATATGCTTCAGGCTCAAAAAGTGCTACAGTTTGGTCCTTAATGTCCCCCCAGTGCACTAACAGCTTGGTGCCCAGAATGGAGCTGTTGGGAGAGGATGGAGCCTATGAGAGATGACACCTTGCAAGAAGTCTTTAGCCTATTTCTTCTTCTCCTTTGCTCCCTGACTCGTGATGCAACTGGTTTTGTTCTATTGCACACTCCTGCCACGATGTCACTACCTTACCACAGGTCCAAAATAGTGTGGCCAACCAGTAATGCATGGGAACCTCCAAATATGTCAGCCAAGATAAACCTCTTCTCTTTATAAAGTGATTGCCTAGGAATTTTGTTACAGTAACAGAAAGATGACAAACAGAAAAACTGTCTCATCTTGTTGAAATACAGATATGTAGTTTTGAAATGGACCCCCAACATATAAGTTTTATATATTTGTGAAATCAATCACTGCCTTCCAGTTTCAATTTATCTAAAAGAAGAAAATGAAGATAGAAACAGAAAATACACATGAGGAAAAAACAGAAGTATCAATTACTTGATAACCTCCCAATGTTAAAATTAGACATCATTGCTCACTAGAAATTAATCTCTTGAGTAAATAATACAAATGAACAAGTAGCCTCAGGTTATTTTCTGTGGTCACCTTCTTGCCTACCAAATGCAAATCAATAAGGAAAATTCTAGCTTTAAGATTTTATGTCTGCTTTTCTCTCTTTAGTCCTTCCAACTCAGGGGTAGCAATATGCCAACTGGGGTAGTTAGTTGGGGAAGTCCTGAAGAAGAAAAACTGGGGACATTCTGCTGAAAACGGCAGAGATTTCCTTTGGTAAACAGGGAGAAAAAAGTCAAAAGTGAAGACTGTGAAGGGAGTGGTAAATAAATAAATAGAGCAAAAAGAGACAAGGAGGGAGGAGAGGGATGG